>CM042010.1:9541702-9598729 GCA_023525715.1 Cichorium intybus
ATATATATATATATATATATATATATATATATATATATATATATATATATATATATATATATATATATATATATATATAAAAGACGGGCTAGGATCAAATATATCCATACAAGTATTGTGTAACTTTGATACTCAATCTGGACCACTCATTTAAAACACATTCTTTTAAGAATGTACAAAATTTAGTTCATTCTTTTAAGAATGGTAAGAACTCATTATGTCAAAAACTTATTATGTTAAGAATGTGTTTTTTTCATTGTTATGAGAATGAAATCCGATGGCCAGGATTTGGTTACAATGTAACACAATAATTGTCATTCTTATTATAACCTAGCCCTATATAAGACTCCTTCTTATGGATAGATAGTAGAGCGGCCAAAGTTCATGTTAATAGGAATTTTTGGTTGAATTCCCTAGACTAGCAATTAATATGTAACTGGATTGTTTGTTTGTTTCCCGTGGGTGGCTCAGTTTCTGGCTGGTTTTCCCTCTCTATTGAATGTTGCTTTTCAATATATATATATATATATATATATATATATATATATATATATATATATATATATATATATATATATATATATATATATATATATATATATATATATATATATATATATATAACAAGTTGGGGCTAGCCCACTTGGCTAACATGGAGTAATACTAACTTGGAGGTCTAGAGTTCAAACCCTGGCACTAACATAACTAGGAGGATTTCTAATATATTTGCCGTTAATATATATATATATATATATATATATATATATATATATATATATATATATATATATATATATATATATATATATATATATATATATGGGAGGGTTCCATTGAGAATAGAAAAGAGGTTGAGAATGCGAGAATGAATCTGGGCCATTAGATGCACCAGCACTGACGCGCGCGCTCTAGACGACGAGATGAGTTTATTTTTTCGTATATGATTTATTCATATATGAATGTGTATATTCATATATGAATGCGAGAATGAATTTGGGTTACTAGATGCGTCAGCGCTGACGCGTCGTTCTACGACAACGATATGGTTTAATTTTCTCGTATATGATTTATTCATATATGAATGTGTATATTCATATATGAATAATCATATATGATTATTCATATTTATATATGAATAAACATATATGAATAATCATTTTTGTAATATGGTTGTGGTGGTCGGAATGGTGGTAGATGGTGGCGATGATGATGGTGATGGCAATAGAGGGTGGCGGTGATGGTGCTGATGGTGGCGGCGGTGTTAATGGGGTGGTGGTGTTGGTAGACATGGGTGGTGACGAAGGTGGTGCTGGTGGCGGCGGTGATGGAGGTGGTGGTGGTGGCGGTGGGTGGTGGTAGCGGTGGTGGAGGTGGTGGTAAAGGTGGTAGTGGCAGTGCTGGTCGAGAAGGTGATAGAGGCAGTAGAGTTGACAGTAGCGGTGGTGGTGGTTGGTGGCGATGGTGGTGGCGGTGGCGGCGGTGGCAACGGCGACGGCAGTGAAGGTGGCGGCGGCAGGAGTAGTGGTGGTGGCGACGACGATGGTGGTGTCGCAGGTGGTGCAGGTGGAAGTGGTGGTGAAAATCATATGTGCAAACACTAGAGCGGTAAGATAAAAATATGTTGCCCATATTCATTCTCGCATTCTCAACCTTATTTTCATTCTCAATGGAACCTACTTATATATATATATATATATATATATATATATATATATATATATATATATATATATATATATATATATATATATATATATATATATATATATATATATATATATATATATATATATATATATATATATATATATATATATATATTTGAAAGGCAACATGAATTAAGAAGAAGGGGAATACACCAGCAAGGAGCTGGAGCAACCCCTCAGAGAGTACAAACGAAACAATTACATGATGCAAGCTAATCTAGGAAAAGTAAGCCAAATACTCCTATCCAGATTTATTTTTGGTGCCCTGCTTTCTATCCAAATGAAGGTGTCACGTTGGATTTGGGCAAACAGGTCAGCAGCGCTTCTCCTTTTATCCGTGAAGGTAGCCTCGTTTCTGTTGAACCAAAGAATGTCGATGGTAGCTGCAGCAATCACGAATAGAATTTTGCTCTGCTTAGCATTGCCGCCTTCACCAATGAACCAATCAAAAAGATCTTCTATGGAGTTGACATCTTTGCTTCTTAAGTCCCACCAGTTTGTGATTTTATTCCAAATTTCTTTGGCCACATTGCACTCCAGAAACACGTGTTTTACAGACTCATAATCATTTTTGCAAACATCACAAGTCAGATTTGTAACAGCAATTTGTCTAGATGCCAAGATGTCTTTCGTTGCCAATCTTCCTCGAGAAGCTCTCCAGACCAGAATATTCGTTTTTTTGTAATCCATTTACACCACATGTTTTTACCAATGATTGGCTATCCTTTATCAGAGATCCTTTTTTTCAACCACGCAACTGAGAACTGGTCTTTTGGACCACCAGGACATGACCAAAAATCTTCTTTTTCATTAAGAACCGTGGTAGAAATCAGAGAAAACATGTTCTCGATTTCTTCTTTAGATCTTCCTTCTCTCACTGCATCTTTCCAGGCCCATCTGTTTTCGTCTTTGTTCAGCACTTCGAAAACTGTATCGTCTTTGTGGGGATCAAGGTTATACGCTCTTGGATATTTCCTGTTAAGGGAAGAATCCCCTATCCACCAGTCCAACCAAAAGCTTGTCGTTTTGCCGTTACCTATACTTTTTCTCACAAACAATCTAGGGTCCAACATATCATCTCTTAGCTTGTCCCACGTCCTTACAATTTGTTTCCATGTAATCCCAAATTTAACTTTGTCTTTGTCATCAAAATTGTTAAGTTTACCGTGGATACTATCAACTATTTTAACCCACAATGCATTGCTTTCCTTTTTATATCTCCAAAACCATTTAGCGAGAAGTGCTTTATTTAAATCGTCCATTGAACCTATCCCCAATCCTCCTTTCTCTTTGTCCGCCAAGATCACTTTCCATTTAACCCATGAAATTCGAGTCTTCTCCAGGTCAGCCCCCCAGAAAAAAGTTCTTCTCAAGCTTTCAATTTCTTTTAAAACTCCTTTTGGCACTCTATATAATGAAAAGAGGAAGTTACCCAAGCTACCCAAAATGTTAGAAACAATCGTATGTCTTCCGCCAAAAGATAAGGTCTTGATCTTCCATCTGCTCAATCTCTTATGAAATTTATCGATCAGTGGTTTCCACGCCTGTTTGGATTTAATGTTGACTCCAATTGGCAACCCGAGGAAGGTTGTGGGAAATTTCTCCGTTTTGCACCCGATCACCATAGGCATCTCTTCCACCATATTAGGCCCTACGCCAAGCCCATGTAACTTGCTTTTCTCCAGATTGACTCCAAGGCCTGCAGATTTTTGAAAGCAGAAGAGGATACGAACAAGATTAAGAATGTTCTCAACCGACCATTCGCCAAAGAACATTGAATCGTCTGCAAAAAAAAGGTGAGTTAGTAAAATCTTGTCGTTTCCGACTTCTAAACCTTTATATCTACCAATATCTATGGCTTTTTTAATTGCTGAGTTGAGGCCCTCCATGATAAGAGTGAAGAGGAAGGGTGCGATTGGGTCTCCCTGACGTAAGCCTCTTTGAGGAGAGAATTCCTCAGTGGGGCTACCGTTGACTAACACGGAGGATGATCCGGATTTTAGGCATTCCTTTATCCACTTTCTCCATTTCCAACCAAATCCTTTTTGTATCATCATAGATTCAAGATAATTCCAAGAAACAGAGTCATACGCCTTAGCTATGTCGGATTTAAAGATGAACATCTTTATCTTCTTTCTTTTTGCCCATTCAATCACTTCGTTCGCAATAAGAGGCCCATCAAGGATTTGTCTATCTTTGATAAACGCAGATTGAGTTTTATCGATGATATTGGGCAAGACTTTCTTTAAGCGGTTAGCTAACACCTTAGAAAGAATCTTATAGATGCTTGATATCAGACTTATAGGGCGAAATTCAGAGGCATGAGAAGGATTTATAACTTTGGGAATAAGAGTAATAAAAACAGTGTTAACCCCTTTCGGAATTTTAGGGTTATTGGCAAAATCATTCAACGCCTCCAGAAGATCCTTCTTTAAAATGTCCCAATATCTTTTGTAGAACTCCATAGTAAACCCATCCGGACCAGGCAATTTGTTGGAGCCACATTGCCAAATCGCCGTTTTCAATTCTTTTTCTTCGAAAGGGATTTCTAAATCGTTTCTTTCGCTGTTCGGTATTCTTGAAGTATTCCCTATATCTTGAGTCCAATCAAAACATTGAACATGTACTACAGTAATTTAGTTCATAGTCGCAGGGGTATGTATATGTTGTTGTTGCAGTGTGGTCGGTTGTTTCAGCAGTTCTTGATTGGTGCTTATCTTTGTGTTGAAGAAACTCGTCTTGACTTATCCGTAATAATCAAAATAATTTACGTTGTGAGCACGTACGCGGGGTTTATGACGCAATCTCGCAAGGAGATTTGGATGGTAAAATCATTGGGAAACGATTCTTTTTGCCTGCATCTTTCGTTGGCGGTCCAAGGTATATGTATAAGCATTATCAAGATACACTTGCTACTTGTAGAGTTTATGGAAATCCGCAATACGTTGTCACTTTCACGTGTAACGTTAATTGGCCAGAAATTGTAAGGTATATGGCAGATTATGACATTAGATACTCGCAAGATTGCCCTGATATAATTGTTAGGATTTTCCAGATTAAGGTTGCTGAGTTTATCAACTTCTTGAAGAAAGATAAGCCTTTCTGGGAGATATCTGCCTATAAGCACTTTGATTTTAAGTTTATTGTACTTCTTTTTTGTATGCTCGTTTCTCTAATTGCTTTTATATGTGTGTGTGTATATATATATATATATATATATATATATATATATATATATATATATATATATATATATATATATATATATACACATATAGTGATTTCAAATTTATGTTGTTGTGAAGGCCTTAGATGTGATATAATCAAATACTTGGGTGGAGATTGGGTCTTGTTCGATATTTCAAATGAAGAGGAAGAAGCTAATATCAAGTCTAGTAAGGAGTTAGGGGCACATTTTAAGTCTTTTACAATATGGGATGAAAATTTCGAAGTCAAAGATAGATTCGCATGGTTACAAATTGAAGGGCTCGTGGTTAAGTTTAGGAATTCAAATTCATTCATTAAGATTGGAAGACTATGGGGAGAAGTGGTGGTTACTGACCCTTGTTGTAATGGCTAGCAGGATTGGTCATTTGGAATGATTTGTATCAAAATAGGGGAATCAAGTATTATTAATGAAACAGTGGCATTTAAAAATAAGTCAAGGAGTTATATGATCCGCATTAGAGAAGTTAGTGGAAGAATTTTCGTCACAAATGAGAATGAGGTAGAAGGGAGCAGCGATGACAGGTTGGAAGATCAATTATCGGAAGACGATGACTCAAACACGACAGAGGAGGAGTTCTCCAACGAGGAAGACAAAGAGACATTTGGTGATTCAATTTTTGGTGACTCGAGTCCCGAAATAGAACACAATCATGAAGCGCGTGATGAGACAATTAAAAACTCTAATGAGGTTTTTTGGGAATTAAGCGAAAAAACAAAAAAAAGACGATAGAAAATGCGAACCTCCACAAGGAGGATGGAAGTGCTAAAGGTGATACAGAAAAGTCTGAGCAGAGATTCACTTTGGACCCTAAAGAGAACAGCCCAATATCAAATGCAAGCCCAAAAATGGAAGAAATAAAAAGCCCAAAGGATAAGGAGATTAATGGATATAGTCCATTAAGCGAAAGCTAACTTGCGGAAACAATCTTCTTTAAGGAGGGGGAAGAGGAGCCCAATAAAGGTTTAAACCAAAAATATGAAAAATCTAAAAAAGAAATAATAGAAGAGGAAGTTCAATCCCTATTGTTAGTTGGGATGTCGGAAAAATTGAAGGCTCTTCTTTCACGAGAAACCACGATAGATCAGAAATTAAAGAGATTGGAAGGCAGAGGAGAAATTCAAGATGGGGACATCGAAAGAGAAAGAAAAAGGGAGTCTAAATTGGAACAAAAGTACTTTAAGGAAAGAAGGATTACTAGAAGTCAAACAAAGCAAATGGTGAACAAGGAGACGATGCGGATCAAAGAACAAAGCTCGAAGAATTTACAGGAGGAATCATCCATGAGTATTGGAATCTCACAACGTATGGATGAGATTGGAGAACTGTGCGGTTTCAAGAAGTCCAAAGGAAGCAGGAAGATTCAATCAAAAGGAGTTAAAAAGGTACTCAATGAATGTTTTATCGTTGAATTCAATTGGTTTGGGGGTGGGTGATTTCAAGGCGAATTGGATTAAAAACCTGATTTGTAAACATAAAATTGGATTCGTTGGAATCCAAGAAACTAAACGCAAGTGTCTTTCTGATATGGTGATTAAAAAGTTGTGGGGTAGTCAAGATTTTGATTACATTTATAAGGGTAGTAATGGGCAACGAGGGGGCATCGTGAGTATTTGGAATAGCAGTCTGTTTTCAAAAGTTCAAGGCATTGTGCGTGATGATTGTTTGATTTTTAATGGAATGTGGCTTGAAAACAATGTGGAGGTTGCGTTAATAAATGTGTATGGTAGCCAAGATCCATCTAAGAAGGAGGACTTATAGGGATTCATTAGCGCTTACTTGAAGGGATGGAATGGTGTGTCGCTGATATTCAGAGATTTTAATGACGTTAGAGATGAAAGGGAGCGAAGAGGTTCAACCACAAACACAAAAGCTTCTGAAAATTTTAACAATTTCATTAGAATTAACAACTTGATAGATGTTAAGATGGGAGGGTTTGATTTTACATGGGTGAAAGGGGGTGGAGCTAAACTCTCTAAATTGGATCACTTTTTCGTTTGTGAAGGGTTTGGTGAAAAATGGCCAGACTTTGAAGTTATGGTTGAAACTCGCTTATTCTCGGATCACGAACCCCTTATCCTCAAGCAAATTAGAAGAAACTATGGCCCTGTTCCTTTCAAACTTTTCAATTCATGGCTAAAGGATCCTACAGTGGAAAATATTGTGATAAAAACTTGGAAAGAATTTGAGTTGGAGGGTCATCACAACAAGCTGTTTATCATTATGCAGAAACTCAAAGCGATAAAAGAAAAGATAAAGGAATAGAGTGTGTCGAAGAAAAAGAAAGAAGAAGAAGCGAAAATAGAATGGCTTAGTAGGATTGAAGCCTTAGATAAAATGATGGAAGAAGGCAATAGTTCTCCTGAAGTCGTTAAGGAAATAATGGAGATTACTAAAAAGATGCATCAGAAAGCCAAAAAGGATAAGGAAGATGTTGCCCAAAAGAACAAAAACAGGTGGGTGTTGGAGGGAGACGAAAATACTGCACTGTATCATAGAATTATAAGCAAGAAAAAAACATATCAATAACATAAAAGGGATCTCGAGCGATGGGAGTTTGGGAAACGGGAGCTATCAAAAGTGAAAGACCAATTCAAAAGACATTATGAAAATATTTTCAAAAAAGACCGGTAATGCAATTCGAGACAAAACCTAGGAGAGACATCGAAGATTTTAGAAGCGGAGAAAGCAAATTTGGAAAGAGATTTCAAAGAAAAAGAGCTGAAGGATGTTTATGGAGTTGTGGGAGCAATAAATCTCCTGGCCCAGATGGATTTACCATGGAATTTTTAAACACTTTTGGGACATAGTGAAAATTGATCTTTTGGAAGCTTTTAACGAATTTGCGAAGAAAAATAAAATACCGAAAGGGGTAAATGCAACTTTCATCACCTTAATCTCAAAGGTAAAAAATCCGTTAGTGGTCCAGGATTTTAGACCGATAAGCCTTATATCGAGTGTCTGCAAATTGCTATCGAAAATGTTAGCGATTAGAATGAAGAAAATCCTTCCTAAAATAATTGATCCTACTCAATCTGCATTTGTGAAGAATAGACTAATTCTAGATGGCCCGTTGGTGGTTAATGAAGTTTTAGATTGTGCTAAGTCAAAGAAGAAGGCGATGCTGAATTTCAAGACTGACATAACGAAAGCGTATGATACCGTTTCTTGGGATGTTCTAAACTCGATGATGGAACAGAAGGGGTTCGGAGAAAAATGGAGAAGATGGGTGTTTGAATGCCTTAAGTCGGGAACTTCCTCAGTCTTGGTGAATGCCAGCCCTACTGCTGAATTCTCTCTCTCTCTCTCTCTCTCGCGGTTTACGACAAGGGGATCCTATGTCCCCGTTCCTTTTCACCCTAATTATGGAAGGCCTTAATAATGCAATTAAAAAAGCTGTGGAAAACGAAGGATACAAAGGAATAGCTATGGGCTCAAATAATATTTTATTAACTCACCTTTCTTTTGTAGATGACACTATCTTCTTCGGGGAATGGTCAGTGGAAAATGCCTTAAATCTCATTAGAATTCTTTATTGCTTTCAAAAGAATGTTGGATTGAGAGTTAATTTTGAAAAAAGTGTGCTTATAAGTATGGGGCTCGACCAAGGCTCCGTTGATGTCATGGTGATTGTTTTAGGCTGTAGGGTTGAAAAGTTGCCCTTTTGCTTTCTTGGTATGCCGATGGGAGTGAATATGGGATCAACAAAATCGTGGAAGCAGTTGGTGGACAAATTCAAGAAGAAATTAAACAATTGGAAGGCGAAAAGTTTATCTATAGGAGGAAGATACACTATTGCTCGAAATATCTTAGGAAGATTGAGAAATTTTTTGTTTTCAATGTTTAAAGCTCTTAAAAAAGTAATTAAAACCCTTGAAAGATTGCGAATTAAATTTTTTTGGGGAAGTAATATCGAAGAAAAGAAGATAACTTGGGTAAAATGGGAGTATGTTTTAAAAGAGAAGGAAGAAGGAGGGCTAGGTTTGGGAGCTTTGGAAGATCTTAATATAGCCTTGCTGGCAAAGTGGTATTGGCGGTTTAAAAATGAACAAAAAGATGAGGGTAAAGAAGAGATAGAGATAGAGTCGGGTCACACGTGGAAAAGAAGAGATAGAGATAGAGTCGGGTCACACGTGGAAAAGAATTACTAAAGCTTGGAATAATCTTCAAGAGTTGGACTTGGATCCCAAATCAATCATCAAAAAGGAGATTGGGGATGGAAAAACTACACGTTTCTGGAAAGATCTTTGGAAGGGTAGAAGCTCTTTTGTAAAAGTTTACCCAAGATTGTTTAAATTACAAAAAGATGAAAATTGTTCAGTTTTTGATAGATTAAAGGAGAAAGAAGGAGCTTGGGATTGGAATAGAAGATTAAGGCCAGGAAGAACCAAGGAGGAGTTTCATTCTCTTAAGATGAGTATTGCTGATGTGATCCTGAATGCTAAGAAAGATAAGTGGGTCTGTACAGGGGTCCAGGAGGGGCGTTTTCAGTAAGCCGGTTCCGTAATGAGATGGTTAAAAAGCAATCTCAGATTATTGGAAAAAATTATTTGACCAAGTGGATCCCAAATAAAATAAATATATTCATTTGGAGGTTATTTAGAAGACGGGTTGCTATTAAGAATGTGCTTGCTGATATGGGGATTTCTCAAGGCCCTGTTATGTGTGATGTTTGTAAAGGTTCGTCAGAATCAATAAAGCACGTGTTCCTTGAATGCCCTTTCGCTCAAAAGGTGTGGGATAAAATTAGAGTTTTGTGGAGTCTTGACAGGAGGCGCCTAGGGGAGCTGGAAGATACCCTTGAGTGGTTTAAGCAAAGAGAATTCAATGGTGTTCAACATAAGGTGCTGATGGTTGTGGGTTTTGCCATGCTTCATTTTCTTTGGAGGTATAGGAATGATTGTTTGTTCAATAACAGAGCTCGAGAGGAGAATACTCTATTTGCTCAAATTCAAAGAGAGGTTTTTGTGTGGATTGATAATCGAGCTAAGACGGTCGAGATTGACAGTGTTGCTTGGTTTAATAGTCCTAGTTTAGCGGTTAAAAACATGTAATTGGTGTCTTTTGTATTCGCGTTGGGCCCCTTAGCTCCTTGCTAAGGTTTTGTCCCTGTTTTATTGAATGTTGCTGTTTCAATATATATATATATATATATATATATATATATATATATATATATATATATATATATATATATATATATATATATATATATATATATATATATATATATATATATATATATATATATATATATATATATATATATATATATATATATATGGCTAGGTTATAATAAGAATGACAATTATTGTGTTACATTGTAACCAAATCCTGGCCATCGGATTTCATTCTCATAATAATGAAAAAAACACATTCTTAATAGAATAAGTTTTTGACATAATGAGTTCTTACCATTCTTAAAAGAATGAGCTAAATTTAGTACATTCTTAAAAAAATGTGTTTTAAATGAGTGGTCCATATTGAGTTTCAAGGTTACACAATACTTGTATAGATATATTTGATCCTAGCCCTATATATATATATATATATATATATATATATATATATATATATATATATATATATATATATATATATATATATATATATAGATACATACATACATACATACATACATACATACATACATACATACATATATATATATATATATATATATATATATATATATATATATATATATATATATATATATATATATATATATATATATATATATGTTCAAATGAGAACTATTAAAAGATTGAGAACTAAAATAACTAATCTAAGCCACATATTATTTTAATCTAATGGTTGTGGGGTTTGATCGTCTACAACGCGTTCACACTTGTTAATCTCCATATATATATACAACCCTTCGATGAATTGCGTCAATGGCTGAGATTGGTTCTCGCGGTTCTCAACATTTTAAAGGTTCTCATTTGAACCCTTAATAACATGCATTAATAAAAAACTAAACAGATTTTGTAAACACGCCTTCTAAAAACGGTATATTTAAAATAATATAAATTAAAAAAATACTTTCTTAGACAAAGATTAAAGAATTATATTGCATAGAAAAACATAAATGAAAATCAAGAATGACGTATTTGGAAGAAAATGTCAATGGGATATTTTTATTTAGGGAGTTGATCCGTACACAACAGTTTTTGCCATACACAACAATTCATGTTTTTGATGGATTGTAATTATGCATAAAAAATATATTTTTATTGTGTATGACAAAAAATTATTGTGTACGGATCAGCTCCTTTTTATTTACTCGCCCCAAGAAACTGGAAAGAATTCAAAAAGGCATCTTTCCGACGAAATCGGTGGCGGACAAAGAAGTGTGTTCCCTCCGATACACACCTTTCACATATTCTTCTTCACTCTCACTTCTGATTTTGCCTTCATCCGCCGCCATTAATTTCATACACTCAAATCTCCGGATATCGTCATCTTCACTTCCTTTAGCTATCTTCCTGCATGAAGAGTTGAAGACACGCACATACGTACACTGAGTTTAAGCATCGGCTATCAATCGAATTGTATCCCTCTGAATCGATCCAGGCTCTCAAACCTCAGCCACCGACTCAATCGAAATGACGAAAGTTAATTTTCTCGATTCATATACTATTCAAGCGCTGTATGATAACATTATGCAGTTCACTTTTTGTCTGTGTTTTTCTAACATTTTAATTTTAAGTAAATGAATTGAAATTGACTTGTGGATTGGTGATCTGAAGAAGGAGAGCCTGGATTCAGAATATCTAGCAGCGTTTCGGCTTATGATGAAGCGATGGATGCTTTGTCCTCTCTTATCACCAAAAAGTGTCGTGCCGATAAGATGGTCGTCGATCATAGATATGAGCTTATGTTTGACTATGTTAAGGTATCATTAAACAAGTTTGATTTTATATTGCAATTTGAGTTTGGAACTATAACATCAAACCTGGTACTGTACCTTTTTCGAACTGAAAATCTGAGTAGATATTGTTTTGAAATTAACAAAGGAATAGATTCTATAATGAAATTAGGTATATAATTCAGCATGTTCTGCATCATATCCTGGAGAACTCGATATGATTATTCTTTCTTAACAAAACTTATGATGATTTTTGGTTCCCCATTCACCATTCTTATAGATATTGGAATTAGAGGAGCCAATTTCCAAGATGAAGATTATCCATGTCGCAGGCACAAAAGGAAAGGTACGATGTTGGTTAATGGCTTTGATCATCCCCACCTAAAGTAGGACTTTTCTATATTTATATCCAAATTTGCATTGTTTACAGGGATCAAGATGCGTGTACACAGAAGCTATATTACGCAATTGTGGCTTTCACACTGGGCCCTTCACATCTCCTCATCTCATTGATGTTAGAGAAAGATTTCGATTGAATGGGTGAGTTTTCCAGCATTATAACTCCAATTTCACATACATGATAAGTGTTTTTCTCCAATTTAAAAGGTTGTTAAGTTTCCCCAATTTTGCTATGTTTCAGTGAGGACATAAGCAAAGAGAAGTTTTGTGGCATACTTCTGGTGGTGTTGGGATAGACTGAAGCCATGATTTCTATATAAATACAGTATTTACTTCACTTTGTTTTCTTCCAAAGATTAATTCTTATTGGTTTGTGTTTCCATATACAGTAAAAATGCGGTGATATATTCCAATGCCGTCTTTATTTTGCTTCCTTGCTTTACTTGCTTTCAAAATATTTGCAGCAGAGTAAGTATGTGGTCAATTTTCAGTCAACTCTCTACAAACCCCATAACCACATAAAGAAAATAAAGAACATATTCATCATGACATTATTCTCTTACTGATAAACACATAGCATTTGAATGCAGGTAGATGTTGCTATTATGGAGGTGGGATTAGGCGGAAGAATTGATGCAACCAATATGGTATGCACATTTTTGAACTTCAGATATATATATATATATATATATATATATATATATATATATATATATATATATATATATATACACACACAGACACAGACATAGACACATACATAGGATCTTTTGAGAACTAACTTCACCCCGAGAACTCCCCAACTCCTTTTGGATCAATCCTATGTCTCCCAAACCGATATTTTTTTTCAAAAAGCCGACCCCATAGGCCTCTTAGACGCTCAAAATGGGGCCGGGTCGCTGAAAAAAATTTCCAAAAAAACGACTTTTTTTTTTTTTGAAAAAGTTTGTACATGTGCAAAAAAAAAAGTTTGCACATGTGCAAACTTTTTTATACGTACACTGTCGTTCAAGTTTTTTTATGGATGTCTTTCTAACATATATTTAAGGCGTTCTATAAAAAAATTTTGAAAAAAAGTGAACGTATAAAAAAGTTTGCAATGTGCAAATTTTTTTCAGAAAAAAAATTGTTTTTTTCGGATTTTTTTTTTGAAAATGCTTAAATATGTGCGTTTTAGGCACCTATATTTTTGGTTTTTCGAAAATTTTGACCATTTGGGAGTTCTCGGGGCATAATTGGTTATATATATATATATATATATATATATATATATATATATATATATATATATATATATATATATATATATATATATATATATATATATATATATATATATATATATATATATATATATATATATATGGTCGAGATCATGAGAGAACCAAAAAAAACCTTAGAAACTTTTTTTTTGCACAATATTTTTCAAAAAAAAATTACATCCAATTTTTTTATTTAAAACGTCTAAGAGATTTTTAAACCCTAAACCCTAAACCCATATGAAAAAAATATAAAAAAATGATTTTTTTGAAAATGTTTTTTTTTTGAAATTTTTTTTGAAATCTTCTAAACCTAAACCCTAATGAAAAAAATAAAAAAAAGATTTTTTTTTGAAATTTTGTTTGAAACCTTCTAAACGCATCATAACAAAAATTTTGGTATAACTTTTTGAAAAATATTGTGTAGAAAAGAAATTCATAAAATAGGTTCATAGGTTCTCATGCTTTTTTAGGTTCTCAATTAAACTTTTCAGGTTCAGACACCTATAGTATGTGGGATCACACCACTAGGGTATGACCATACCAAAGTTCTTGGTTAGTTTCTACATGTTCTTATTCCTTATTTATAGTGTTTTTATTTTTCTTTTTCTAAAATGAAAGTTCCTGTTATTGTATGTACACTTTATAGTTGAAGTTAAATGTCTTTACTTATCTTGAACCATTTAAAAACTTATATAAAATATGCATGGCCAGGAAATATACTCGGAGCAATTGCGGGTGAGAAAGCTGGTATCTTTAAGGTGCTTCTTCACATCACATGCATTTCTCCATTTTTTCTTCATAATGCTTATTTTTTTCATTTTTTTTACAGAAAGGTGTTCCTGCATTTACTGTTTCACAACCAGAAGAAGCCATGGAAGTACTTAATAAGAAAGCTTTAATAAGAAAGCTTCCCAATTGGATGTAAGTCACCATTCAGTGACATTAAACTCCAAGATTATCACAACTATATATAATTTAAATTTTAAATTATACTGTCACAGGTGAATCTTCAAGTGGCAAACCGTTTGGATATTGAATTGCTATACGGATTACATCTAGGGCTGCAGGCGATCATCAATACATAAATGCAGGACTCACCATCATGTTAAGCACCACGTGGCTTTACAAGACAGGTCACCTGGAAACCGAATTCTTAGGTCAGACTGTAAGTTTTTGTTAAAAGTTAAAAACATTTATTAAATCATCAAAAGAATTCTCATTTTTTTTGTAATTGGATACAGAGTTGTTTGCCTGAACAGTTCATCAAAGGGTAACAACAGCAAATTTACAAGGAATGGCTTAGATTATTCCAGACATTCAACATCCATCTGATTTGTTGTTTTATTTAGATGGAGCACATAGTCCTGAAAGCATGGAAGTTTGTGCAAATTGGTTTTCCATAGCTAATAAAGAAGATAATTCCCTAAAGGAATCTTCACAGGTTAGAGTTAATTATGCATACATTTTATAAATATAGTAAGTTGCTATGATTGTTTTTTTTTTGTATTAAAGATATTATTATTTAACTGTATGTCATTGAGGGACCCACAATTGTTGTTTCCACGGCTGTTGGACACGTGTACAATCAAGTATTATTTTTACAAAGCATTTTTATATTTGGTTACATGATATGAATCGGGAAAAATCTTGATGTTGTTTTATTAGGTGTGAAGTTTAAAAAGGCGATATATATTTGTGCCAAATATGTCGGTTTATAACAAAGTTGGAACGAGTTCTTGATTCTTCATCCATGTCACCAACTGATTTCCATGTTGATAATTCATGGCAGTTATTGTAACACCACGACACTTTTGTGAAAGTATTAAAATGTTAATCATAGTGTATTTATGATTTAACATGATGTTCTAAGTATTAGAAAGTAATACTAGAAGAGAGCAGTTATTGTAACACCAGACAATTTATGATCCATGTCACCAACTGATTTCCATGTTGATAAAGTCTCCGCAAGTACCATATGTTGATGAACAAAGCGACTCAATGATGCAGATTTTAGAAGATGAGCTTGAAAATTGCACAGAAGACCCTAGTAGAAGATGAGAAAATTTTCTATCTTAGATAGAATTTGCAAGAAATAACAGCTTACATGCTAACAGTTGATGACTCACATGAAAAATGGTATGGAATACCATGACATCCTTCGATTTTTGGAATGAAGACGTGGTAAAGCTGTTAGCTAGATACTAGATTCTTGTATGAACTGAAGAGGATACTTGGTGAGTACGAACGCAATTAAAGAATGATTAAGAAATTATAAAGCGGTATGTGAATCGCCGAATATAAGCCTTTAAAATTCCAAGTAAAAGAATATGGTAGTACGAAAAGTGATCCTTTGGAAAGGTTAAAATTTGTTTGGGACGACAAGAAAGGAATTATGTGTCGATAATTTCCAACAAATTCCTCATGATGAGATGAAGAATGATACGTAGATGGTACCCGGGATAACCGGAGGAATGATATGTGAATGGTGATATAACTACGAGATAAGAAGATAGTATGGTTAAGTGCTTAGGCAATACCATAGAGATTCCGACATGATGCGGAAGACCGAAAGCTAGTCGAGGGAGACATGCCCTCAACTCCTTGTATGATTTCGGGGACGAAATCTTTTGAAGGAGGGGAGAATTTGTAACACCACGACACTTTTGTGAAAGTATTAAAATGTTAATCATAGTGTATTTATGATTTAACATGGTGTTCTAAGTATTAGAAAGTAATACTAGAAGAGAAAAGGGTAAATTGGTCATTTTACCACAAAAGGGTATTTTGGTCATTTGACAAGTGAAGGACCAATTCTGAAAATATCGTTGGTTGTGGCAAAAATGTAAGAAATGAAAGTTTTATTGAAGTAAAACTTGATTTTGTGGTCAAAGTTCAAGAAAATGAACTTAGGGACCAAATTTGTAAATTTTGGAGGTATAAATAGAGAGTTTGACTCTCTTCTTTGACTAGCCATATGTGCAGCAACGGGAGAAGGTTTGGGTGCGATTTCTGGAAGAATTTTGAAGCTTGAAGCAAGAACTTGGATCAATTGTTGGAAGGTGGTGAATTCCAAGCAATTAAGGTATGTAGATTGCCCTTTTAGTCAAGTTCTTGAAGAAGTTCTTAATGGGTTTTATAGAAACTGAAATTTGTAAATTTCAGTTATGATTATGTGTTTAAATTGATGTAATGCTTCCATTAAGTCATGCTAAAAAGGACTTAATCAAAGAATATGGAAGTAGGTTGCCATTTTTGATGAAATTGAGAATTTTGCCAAGAACCCTAAATCATGAATTTGTGTGATTAAGGTGTTTTTAATGGATAAAAACTTGTTATTAGACAAAGGTTTTAGTCCTAGAACAATCCCTGATCATTAAGTCGTGTATTAAGGGCTTAAAATGGGTGAAAATGGGGATTTGTAGCTGAAAAATCGTGATTCTGGTCTGTTCAGCAGAGATCGGGTCGCGATATATTAAGGATCGGGTCGCGATCTAGATCGGGTCCCTATCTCTAAGAGATCGGGTCGCGATCTCTGCCAGCAGCAAAAATCAGCCCCCTGTTAAGTTATTTTGAGTTTTGAAGTTGGAATTTGGGGTTAGGCTTGTCCGTTTGACCTCAAATTTTAAACACAAGTCCAATATGGTATGAAACTTCGTAGAAAATTGTCGGAATACGTATACGACCTCCCGAAAGTACTGTAGCAAAATACGTGTATTTTATACAAATGTATAATTTGTAAAAAGATGATAAATGGAAAGTTTATCATCTAAGGATGGTTTATAGTTGCATTTTATTGGACTCTCATGTATTCGAGTCAATTGAAATGATTATTAATCCATTATCATTTGATATGAAATGGATAAATAGGTATGGGACAAAATGGTTGTGGTGCACGCAAAAGCAAGAAACAACCGGGATTTCAATGCAACTAGCATCCAGGTGAGTAATCTCACTGATACCATATATGATATATGATGATTGGACTGTTACAGGTTGAAACAGCTTCGAGGGACGAAAATGACAAGTTTGAAGATGTATGAAAAGGCAATATCGGATAAGCCGTGAGTCAATGAAATGACAAGAACGGAGCCGTGAGCCACAAATGATTATGAAATGGAATGTCATTAAATGGTGCGGCCTATATGGCTATGATTTTGGATGCTATATCCAACCGATGCGGCCTTCGGGCTATGTCTCCGATGTTTGGTGCGGCCTTCGGGCTATGACTCCGGTGCGGCCTTCGGGCTATGTCTCCGATGTTTGGTGCGGCCTTCGGGCTATGACTCCGGTGCGGCCTTCGGGCTATGTCTCCGATGCTTGGTGCGGCCTTCGGGCAATGTCTCCGATGTGGCCTTCGGGCTATGACTCCGGTGCGGCCTTCGGGCAATGTCTCCGATGTGGCCTTCGGGCTATGACTCCGGTGCGGCCTTCGGGCTATGTCTCCGATGATTGGTGCGGCCTTCGGGCTATGATATTTGGTGCGGCCTTTTTGGCTATGATTTTGTTACAGGTACATGGTGCGGCCTTTTGGCTATGATATCGGGTTATTAAACCCAGCTGGTGCGGCCTGCGGGCTATGAATTATATACTGATAATGTTTTAGTGCAGCTTATATAGCTATGACACAGGGTGCGGCTTATTTAGCCATGATATATGATGCAGTCCATTGTGACTAAGAAATATGGGACAGAAATGGTTAGACATGATTATAGATGCAAATAACTAACGTGGCTTGATAATTACAGGTCACTATGATTCAGCCTGTAGGGCTACAGAATAGGATGTGAAATCCTAGGGTATATATGGTCAGCCAGTAAGGCTAGGAGTTTGGATTCGAAATCCAGACAGTAATATGATAGTATTTTGATACATGTTATTTGCAGATTTGATTACTCACTGAGCTTTATAGCTCACGATATTTGTTACTGTCCCTGCAGGTTAGCATGATACTGATAGGGGACAAGATAGAGTCCGTGACTTTGAAGTGGGACTCGTAGATGCTGTCAGTAGCAGCTCGGCTTCAAAGGAGACTATGGTACTTTATACCCTCCTTGATACACTTGTACCCGTGTTTATTAAAATATACCCCTTTAATTATGGTTTTATGTATTGAAACCTATGTTTTAAATGAAATTTTTTTTCAGGGGTGTTTTGTTTAAAAGCCGGGTGTTACAAGTTGGTATCAGAGCCGTGGTTTAAGTGAACTAGGTGTCTATAGACTAGATTCCTGGACTTAAACCTTGAGATAGTAGACATGATGCATAGTTAGGTGTATATAGTTGTTATTATACATATATAACCTAATTGTTGCTAAATTCTGACGTATAAGAAGTATGAATTGTGAACCTTCTTGGAAGACATTTAGGGCGCGAAGCTCTAGGAAATGGATCAACCCTTTCACAAGACTCCGTTGTACGAGGAGCAAAAGGGGACGAAAAGCAGAAAAATCCACATGACAAGCAGTAGTAGCTATTGTGGTCAGAAAACGAAATTGGTTGCTTACCTTGGGTGATATTCAAGGTGAAAGAAAGGTAGCTGAGACTACATGAAAAGCAGAAATATTAGTGGACTTCTCAGAAGAAGTTATCACAAATTAGGTCTAACTTTAAAAGGAAGGGACCGGAACGAAAAGATGATGTGGTATAAGAAGTGCAAGAAAAGCACTCAGAACATTGTAGAGTTGAGACTCTATCGTTGACATGCTAAAATTGCAGAAAATGGGAGCATATTGCTCGAATTTGTTGCGTGGGACGGAAGTGGTTCCAGAGTGGAACTATAGATCACTTCCTTATGACATACTCAAATGCTAAATGTGGAGTAACGGGTGATGAACCCAAGAAAGAAAGAAGAAATGAACGGTCAAAAAGGACCAGTGATGCTATGAGCATTTCCAGCAGATTGTGGAAGAAGCTCGTGAGGAGACTGATATGATCTCCGATAGAATGGTTTTGAATATAACCCGTGTAGGTTATATTTGATCCATGAAGCTATGCTTTGGATCGATGACTTGATGTCTTGTTGGAATATTTCATCAACGATTTTGGATGAAATTGTGGAAGTAGCTATAGCAGATAGCAAGTATGTTCTAGGTACAGAACACCTGGAAGGTAGTTTGCCTAGGATTTACAGGACCATTTTCCCTATGAATCTAAAGCTGATGACTACCAGTGAATATGAAGCAATTGTGCATATAAATAGGTTAGCAAAGAATTATGCTAACATGAATTGTAGAAATAAGAACAGCATGGTTCTTGAAACAGAAATGAAATGGATGGGAATCCATGGTAAATGACCGATGTTGAGAATACCGGTTAATTCTCTTTGCTTAAACTCAGAAAGAGTTAGTAAGAGAATGATGTTATAATTGGCATACGTGGTATTGGCCAAGTTAAATAAAGCAGTGATAGTAGTGTGCTATTTTAAATAAATTCTCGGATGCTTCTTTTGAAAAGAACTTTCAAGATTTCTGCCAGATAGGCGAGAAAAGTTTATGATTAAACTGATTGTGGGAGTCGTTGTTGGTATACAGGCTCTATATTGATTAGCATCTGTAGAGATGACAGAGTTGGAAGACAACTAGAAGAAACTTAGAATTGGGGTCTCTTATGACCGTATGTGTCATCGTATGGAGCCCTACCTTGTTTGAAAGGAAGAAAGACAAGTTGATGCATATGTGCATTGACTGATGAGAATCTGATATTCTCGAAACCAGATCGAAAATGAGGTACACATGTACCAGACATTGGAGTTAATTCACTGAGTTAAGAAATTTGTAACATTCTCCAAGTATGAAAATTTGATTAAGAGAAGTTTCATATTCTTTGGGCATGTTAATAATGCCAAAGATGATAAAGTGTATCCAGTGGGAAATGGTACTGTGATTAGACAGAAACTGCCTTGGAATCTGACTGAAATTAGTAGTTCCTTGGATTGGCGGGTTATTATAGGAGAGTTATAGTAAACTGCTCCTTGAATGTTGTTTAGTTGACTAAAGTTGACTAAAAAGTTTGAGTGGTAGAAAGACCACAGAAATCTGGTAAAGGTTTGGAATAAACCTTGTGTGACACTCCAGTGCTAGCATTGATGCTAAGCGGAGAAGATAAATTGGATTATAAACATACATTCAGGTTTGACTGTAGATGCATGATGTTGCAGTAGCAACTATGATTTTTGGTTTTGAAGCTTTGGAGACACTATCTGTATGGTGTAAAGCTTACTGTTTATATGGATCATAAGAGTTTGAAGTACTTAATTGATCAAAAAGAAGCTATATATATGAGATAATAAAGATAGATGGGTTACTTAGAGATTTCGGGTATGGAATCTTGTACCATCTCGAAAAAGGACAGATATGGCTATAGATGCCCTGAATTGAATAGAGTAACTTTTAAAGGTTACATCCACATGTATGAATGTGGCAAATTGATTACCTGAGTTGATTCGGGTAGCACAGAAAGATGTATGCAAGTCAGAAAACGTGAAAAGTGAATGAATGATTAGCTATTGAAAGAAGCTAGTTAGAAACTCACGGCGATTTAAAACCCTTGGTGGTTGTGTATGTGAGTTCCAAAGCCAAGTGAAACATCAAAATCATCTTGAAAAGATGTATTTTGTACTAGATATGCCGTATACCCGGAGCAATACCAGATTGAATAGGGCGATAAAACCTATGTGTTGGTGGCCGGGACAGAAGAAAGGTATTGAAAGAGATATGAAAAGTATTTGACTTGTACGCAAAGTAAAGTCAAACCGTTAGAAACGTGTGAAGAAATTGAACCGTTGTTGGCCCCAATAAAGAAATGGGACAACATTGTTCTGGACTTTGCGATAAAGTCTCCGCAAGTACCATATGTTGATGAACAAAGCGACTCAATGATGCAGATTTTAGAAGATGAGCTTGAAAATTACACAGAAGACCCTAGTAGAAGATGAGAAAATTTTCTATCTTAGATAGAATTTGCAAGAAATAACAGCTTACATGCTAACAGTTGATGACTCACATGAAAAATGGTATGGAATACCATGACATCCTTCGATTTTTGGAATGAAGACGTGGTAAAGCTGTTAGCTAGATACTAGATTCTTGTATGAACTGAAGAGGATACTTGGTGAGTACGAACGCAATTAAAGAATGATTAAGAAATTATAAAGCGGTATGTGAATCGCCGAATATAAGCCTTTAAAATTCCAAGTAAAAGAATATGGTAGTACGAAAAGTGATCCTTTGGAAAGGTTAAAATTTGTTTGGGACGACAAGAAAGGAATTATGTGTCGATAATTTCCAACAAATTCCTCATGATGAGATGAAGAATGATACGTAGATGGTACCCGGGATAACCGGAGGAATGATATGTGAATGGTGATATAACTACGAGATAAGAAGATAGTATGGTTAAGTGCTTAGGCAATACCATAGAGATTCCGACATGATGCGGAAGACCGAAAGCTAGTCGAGGGAGACATGCCCTCAACTCCTTGTATGATTTCGGGGACGAAATCTTTTGAAGGAGGGGAGAATTTGTAACACCACGACACTTTTGTGAAAGTATTAAAATGTTAATCATAGTGTATTTATGATTTAACATGGTGTTCTAAGTATTAGAAAGTAATACTAGAAGAGAAAAGGGTAAATTGGTCATTTTACCACAAAAGGGTATTTTGGTCATTTGACAAGTGAAGGACCAATTCTGAAAATATCGTTGGTTGTGGCAAAAATGTAAGAAATGAAAGTTTTATTGAAGTAAAACTTGATTTTGTGGTCAAAGTTCAAGAAAATGAACTTAGGGACCAAATTTGTAAATTTTGGAGGTATAAATAGAGAGTTTGACTCTCTTCTTTGACTAGCCATATGTGCAGCAACGGGAGAAGGTTTGGGTGCGATTTCTGGAAGAATTTTGAAGCTTGAAGCAAGAACTTGGATCAATTGTTGGAAGGTGGTGAATTCCAAGCAATTAAGGTATGTAGATTGCCCTTTTAGTCAAGTTCTTGAAGAAGTTCTTAATGGGTTTTATAGAAACTGAAATTTGTAAATTTCAGTTATGATTATGTGTTTAAATTGATGTAATGCTTCCATTAAGTCATGCTAAAAAGGACTTAATCAAAGAATATGGAAGTAGGTTGCCATTTTTGATGAAATTGAGAATTTTGCCAAGAACCCTAAATCATGAATTTGTGTGATTAAGGTGTTTTTAATGGATAAAAACTTGCTATTAGACAAAGGTTTTAGTCCTAGAACAATCCCTGATCATTAAGTCGTGTATTAAGGGCTTAAAATGGGTGAAAATGGGGATTTGTAGCTGAAAAATCGTGATTCTGGTCTGTTCAGCAGAGATCGGGTCGCGATATATTAAGGATCGGGTCACGATCTAGATCGGGTCCCTATCTCTAAGAGATCGGGTCGCGATCTCTGCCAGCAGCAAAAATCAGCCCCCTGTTAAGTTATTTTGAGTTTTGAAGTTGGAATTTGGGGTTAGGCTTGTCCGTTTGACCTCAAATTTTAAACACAAGTCCAATATGGTATGAAACTTCGTAGAAAATTGTCGGAATACGTATACGACCTCCCGAAAGTACTGTAGCAAAATACGTGTATTTTATACAAATGTATAATTTGTAAAAAGATGATAAATGGAAAGTTTATCATCTAAGGATGGTTTATAGTTGCATTTTATTGGACTCTCATGTATTCGAGTCAATTGAAATGATTATTAATCCATTATCATTTGATATGAAATGGATAAATAGGTATGGGACAAAATGGTTGTGGTGCACGCAAAAGCAAGAAACAACCGGGATTTCAATGCAACTAGCATCCAGGTGAGTAATCTCACTGATACCATATATGATATATGATGATTGGACTGTTACAGGTTGAAACAGCTTCGAGGGACGAAAATGACAAGTTTGAAGATGTATGAAAAGGCAATACCGGATAAGCCGTGAGTCAATGAAATGACAAGAACGGAGCCGTGAGCCACAAATGATTATGAAATGGAATGTCATTAAATGGTGCGGCCTATATGGCTATGATTTTGGATGCTATATCCAACCGATGCGGCCTTCGGGCTATGTCTCCGATGTTTGGTGCGGCCTTCGGGCTATGACTCCGGTGCGGCCTTCGGGCTATGTCTCCGATGTTTGGTGCGGCCTTCGGGCTATGACTCCGGTGCGGCCTTCGGGCTATGTCTCCGATGCTTGGTGCGGCCTTCGGGCAATGTCTCCGATGTGGCCTTCGGGCTATGACTCCGGTGCGGCCTTCGGGCAATGTCTCCGATGTGGCCTTCGGGCTATGACTCCGGTGCGGCCTTCGGGCTATGTCTCCGATGATTGGTGCGGCCTTCGGGCTATGATATTTGGTGCGGCCTTTTTGGCTATGATTTTGTTACAGGTACATGGTGCGGCCTTTTGGCTATGATATCGGGTTATTAAACCCAGCTGGTGCGGCCTGCAGGCTATGAATTATATACTGATAATGTTTTAGTGCAGCTTATATAGCTATGACACAGGGTGCGGCTTATTTAGCCATGATATATGATGCAGTCCATTGTGACTAAGAAATATGGGACAGAAATGGTTAGACATGATTATAGATGCAAATAACTAACGTGGCTTGATAATTACAGGTCACTATGATTCAGCCTGTAGGGCTACAGAATAGGATGTGAAATCCTAGGGTATATATGGTCAGCCAGTAAGGCTAGGAGTTTGGATTCGAAATCCAGACAGTAATATGATAGTATTTTGATACATGTTATTTGCAGATTTGATTACTCACTGAGCTTTATAGCTCACGATATTTGTTACTGTCCCTGCAGGTTAGCATGATACTGATAGGGGACAAGATAGAGTCCGTGACTTTGAAGTGGGACTCATAGATGCTGTCAGTAGTAGCCCGGCTTCAAAGGAGACTATGGTACTTTATACCCTCCTTGATACACTTGTACCCGTGTTTATTAAAATATACCCCTTTAATTATGGTTTTATGTATTGAAACCTATGTTTTAAATGAAATTTTTTTTCAGGGGTGTTTTGTTTAAAAGCCGGGTGTTACAGTTATCACTTCAAAGAGTATAGGAGAATATTGTCTGTGGTGAAAGAGGTACATAAAGGTCACACTATTTCATTTGTATTTTTTTTTAAATGTGTTATTTTGTTATATTTTATGATTATCAGGAAATTGTGAAAATAATGAAGAGAAAAACGTTAGGAGGTGTTTTTCCATTGGCCATCAAATGGTTGAGGGAAGATAAGTCTGTTCGATTGCAGGTATGTTGTATATTTGATTGCATATGCATATTTACTTTGTATATATTTATGTATTATTTTTTGAACATGCTATTAGGTATGGACATGGTAACTGGTTCATTACTTCATTACATTTGGTTGGTGATGTCATGAAACTAGTGAAAAATAAGTCGACAACTTTAACAAAGATGGATTCACACATGCATTCAACATAGAAAGCTTTGATATTTTATTTGTAGTTTATGTTTTCCTTGTAATGGATAAACCATTTTATGTTTATTAGCATTACTGTGTTTGTGTACGAAACATAACTTAGTTTTTGTTCGGTTTGTTACATGTAATTGTTATTGTCTGTTGTAAAACATTTAAACAATAAAATTTTCATAAAAATGTGGTTAAACAACAAACATGAATCAAATAAATCAGAGGGTGTCGTCATATCCTGCACATGTCCTATCACTCTTGCTAATAAAAGTCAACATTGACTTTCCTTTTTCATCACCCACCCACAACTATCTATAACTTCACGTACAACACAACCAATAAAAACCCTCCTTCAATATCAAAAGAGCTTTCAATTTCTCAACTCATAATACTTAACTTTTCATTGCAGAATCACACAATCTAAAAACTAATGTTGACATTAGTTGATTGCAATGAAAAGTCAACTCAATTTAAACACACACACGCACACACACACACACTAAGTGATTGATACTCACAACAGCTGGCGAAGTTCCTGGTTCTCTTTACGCAACAACTGAATTTCCTTCATAAGCTCGGCCTGATTTTCCAAAATAGCACTCATTGCATTGGACATTTGCATCTACAAAAAACACACACAATGAGTGACAAGAAAATAAAATAGTAATATATAAAAAAACATCCAAAGATACAAACCTCTTGCATATGAAATTGTCTTAAAACTTCAATATGAAGATTTCTAACATCTTCATGAATCGATTTCTGAAATGAACCAAGAGCTTCATCAAGAGTCCCTTGAAACAACTGAAGTGAAAAGAAGACCCCTGTTGTGAATTACTTGTTTTTGATGGTTCATGTCACAAAAATACCCTCCAATGACCAAAGAGTAAAGTTTGCAAAAACCAACAATATGTAATTAACTCTAAACCAAAAAACTGATCCACTTACATTTGTAGATTCGATTCCAGCATGTGATGACATGTCATGCTGTTTAAAATCTCGTCTGTTTTCTTGATTTTTGGGGACCCCACACCGACAGCAGTGGATGTCCCATCGCTGAAAGACGGATTGGTACTTATCCTCTCTGCATAACTCGAGAACCTTCTTGTTGGTGTTGTTGTTAATCCGGAAGATTCTAGATTCCCTTTTAAGCCAAGTGAAAGAGATGCTAAAGGACTGTCTTGACTACTCGATGAGCTGTCATAGACACGGAGATTAGTCAATGGTGGTAACCCGGAACTAAGATCTTCGAGTCCAGTCTGCATTGACCCTGTGGAAGATGATGTCATTGTTGCAAAGCGAGAAGGTAGTGACAATTGCTGACGTGGTGGGCGGAGAAATTTATCGGATAATTTCTCTCCTCCCCATGCTTCCGGATGGTTCATCGGATTTTGAAGGAGATAAAGGTGGCTGTCTAGCTGAGAGATTGGAGTTTGATTGTCATCCTGTGTAATTATCAATATAAATTATATTATAAAAGTTAGAAACATCATTCTTTTAGTTATGGATTAAGCTTTAAACTAACTTTTTTTTTTTTACAAATTTGCACCAAATTTTAATTTTTATTACAAATTAGGTTCGATAACTTTTTTTTACAAAATTTGTTCTTTTAAAGATTTATTTTTGTTTCGGGTATTTTACAAATTTGTTTCAATTTTCCAAGTAAAAATTTGTTTTTCTTAATTCTTTACAACTTCGTTTTACACGTTTTGTGAAAAACATAAAAGTGTGTAAAACGAAGTTGTATAAAAATGTAAAACCAAGTTGTTACAAAATTAAAACAAAACAAATTTTATTCAGACAATTAAAACGAATTTGAAAAAAACGTAAAACAGTTTTTGTAAAAGGTTGGGGCAAATTTGTAAAAGAAGCTGGGACCAAGTTTTGTAATAAAAATTAAAACTTGAGCAAATTTGTAAAAAAGAAAGTTGGGTAACCTGTGGAACCTCCTATAGCAGATTACATGATATAAAGGATACAATCTTGAAAGTTAAATAACCTTGGGCTATTTACATTAATTGCCTGTATTGAACTTGAGTTAGGTTTCCAGTAAAAAATGGAGTGAGGATCACTGCCTACATCGCCTGCGAGATTAAATCTTATTGAAGAAGGAAACAAAAGGGAATTTTTTATCAAAATCTTTTTTAGTTCCCTCCCATAATTTATCAGAAGATGGAGTAATCGGTTGAACTTCTAAAAGTGGTGAAAAAACCTCCATGTCATCTTTGTAATTGTAAGTACGCGTGGCGTGTAATCTTGGCAACCCGCCCTCCTGTAAACTGCTTCTGAATGGTGTTTCTTCATTGGTTGATGATTCAAAAATTGTTGGGTAACTAACTGTAACGCCCCAATTTCAAGATTTCTAAAATTCATTTATTATCGAGGTTCCAATAAAATATTTATTCCAAAAAGTGAAACTGTTCAACATATTACTTAAACCAACAGCGGAAACATTTGAAAATACTAATATAGTTCATTAAAATAAATCTCTTGTATGCGATGCGCCGCCGTCACGCCTTGCCCTTCCCTTTGTCATTTGAAATACCTGAAATGTTATAAAATCAACGGGTAAGCTTAAAGCTTAGTGAGTCCACAAACTACCATACATGCCCACATATTAAACAACCCGTCCTCGAGAACGACCCGACCCTACCCGCCATACAACAGCTACGGGCGTCCATCATACAACAGCTATGGACACGGGAAGGTTCTACCCATCATACAACAGCTATGGGTTCCCGGTTATGGCCCAGCCCATCATACAACAGCTATGGGACAAGGCAATAGTCCAACTCGCCATACAACAGCTACGAGGGGACACGCATCAGTACTGAGCCCAACAACAAATAACCATAGATATAGAGCAAATCATATAACTGTAAATAACACACAAGATGCCTAACATGCAACATCATATAGTAAGGTGAGGATACTCACCTGATTCGAAACCGTGTAGATATTCTCTAATATCCCCACTTAGTTCGTCCTCACACCTAAATCCCACATACACAACATATTAAGCATTGACCAAACTCTTATAGACTTGCCTAAAGGTCAGACCCAACGTTTACCACCAAACCCGGGTCAAAACCAAACCTTAGGGTCAAACAGTCGCTTGCCGCGGCGTGGCTTCTCGCCCTACGCGCCGCGGCTACCATTGCACAATTACGGGGGTTCAGCCGAGTCCGCGCCGCTGACATAACCAGTCCACGTCGCGGCTCGTAACATTCCAAAATGTTATTAGCACTTAACAGTACATCAATCGGCTAGGGTTCCTTTCTACACCCTTCCTGGGATCAGAAACTACCCTAAGGTCACTTCCTTACGGACATGCAAGTCCATGCATGTCCTTGGTCCAAACCCTAAGTGCTACAAATCGTCTAAAGCTACAAACCAACGGGTAACACCATATGACGGGATGAAAAGGAAAGTCAGAAGAGTAAATATTCTTACCTTACTTCTGAAGGACAGAATGATGCCCACGATCCGTCCCAAACCTTCTCCCGCGTTGGATCTCCTTCTTCTAATATCCCAAAGCCTTCAAAGCCTCGAGACCAAAGTGTATCTGCCGAAACCAGACGCCTCTGCTCCAGAAAATTCCCAAAAACACGAACCCTAGGGCTGGGTCCCTTTATATAGGTGTTTAAAGCCGAATTAGGGTTTTTCATCTTAGCGGCGCACCGCGCCGCGGTTTCTTCTGATCCGCGCCGCGCGTACGAGTCCTTCGCGATTCCAGATTCTGCCTAAAGCCGCGCCGCGACTCGGCGGAACGGGTCTTACACTAACTCTGGAGAGGGCCCGGATCCTGCCCGAGAATTCCGGGCAGCAGTGATTAAATGGGCAGATGTTGTTGCTGAAGGAAGAGGGTCAGGCATAACAATCGAATCATCCACAGTACCTCTCGTTAGAGCAATATCTGGTGTGCATGTTTTTTCATTTACATATATTGGTTTTGATCTTTGTCAACATAAACTTGTCACAGCTTGATATAAACATCGTATAATCATATATAACACATTAAAAAATAATAAGAAAAATCGGAAAATCACGGGGATTAGCAACATACTTTACTCTTTTTACCAATATGGATAATGTACGTTATCTGATGCATATTTCTATAATCGGTAGAGAACTGTAGGTATAATGTTATTGTCGATAATCTACGGTTTTAAATGCAGGGGTCTAATCGTAAATATATGACAATTAATTAATTAGTTTGACGTTTAAACCCTTAAAAAGGGTATTCTAGTCTATTAATCAATATTTAAAAAGAAAATACATAATTTATCTCCTATTTGGTGGGATATTTACTGCAATTAATTTAAAAATACAGGTATTTTTTTCATTTTACGATGATCAAATATTGTTATTTCATTCCTAAAGAATATGAAATTATTTTTAAAATTTGTTGAGAATTAATATTCTTAAATAATACTAGTGTATGTATTCTCAAGAATTTCATTTTGTGTCGAAATATTAATCATTATTATTGCAATGTTGACATATTATCGTCAGAATCATGTGAAAATACAAATCAGAATGCAATTCTTGAAAAATAACATGAATTACAAGTACATAACTAAAATTCTTGAAGAATAATATTAATAGTCGAGAAGAATAACATGAACAACATCAATTATAAGTGCATGACTGGCATTCTCTAAGAATAATATTAACATTTTTGGAGAATAAGATATTAATTACAAATTGATAACTGAAATTAATGAAGAATGAATTAACATTCTTGAAAGAATAAAAATACATTCTTGAAAACTAGAATAATACATTTTTGAAGAATAGAAGAAAACAAGTTTGTTCTTCCTTCATTATTTTCCGATACGCAGCAGATCTCACCGAAATTAACTTGGTATGCCTCTCTTCTTTCATTTTACCCCTCTTCTTCACAAATCTACGTAAGAACACAAAAGTATCAAACTTTTGTTATAAATTCATAACTAGTCTAAATTCCAGTAGGCAGTTAGAAATTCATACTTAAAAAACAAATATCTAGATTCCATTTAATTACGTTGATGTCTCTACAGAAAATATTAAATTCTTTATAGACTAGTAATAAAGAGATAGTTACGTTCATAAGCTAGTTCTATTGCCTTAAAGATTGTGGATATTTCAAATCTCCATTTTACCCTCAACTATCTTTAAAAAAAAAAAAAAAAAAAAAAAAACTCGAGAGTTCTAATGAAAAACTAATCACCCTATAGTGTTCTATTTATACAAAAGAAATATAGTGTTCTATTTATACAAAAGAAAACCTTAAGATGTGTTCAGAAATCAATAAGCATGCAATCTGATATTTAACTCATGGATTCAAAATCCTACCTTTAATAAACTTCATCTCATTTTTCCAACAAATATCTTGAAACATTTTAACTTCAACTTAAGTCAATGCTCTGGGAACATAAAAAAGGAATAACACGAAACATGAAAACTGAAAAGGGAATAACACAATCCAATCCATATGGACTCGTGGTGTATGTGAGATTAATAAAAAGATTTTAGATTTTCTACACTGAGGGATTCTTATATCTTAATGTCTTCAACGCTTTCTCAAACAAGAATAACAACCGCATATCTCCTTTCAAGTGTCGGGTAATTATCTCCCCCATTGCCTTCGTAAAAACATGTGTACCGTCGTCCACGATGTCGGTTTTTCCCTAGCTCGCCCATACAAAAAGTTAAAACATTGGAGTTTTATAATAACTCGATCGCTGCCGAAGGCGATGTAGAACACAACGGTGTCACCTGATTATCATCTCCGTCGTCCTCATCATCATCATTCGCTGCGTGACTCTCTTTTTTGTCATCGACGTCATCAGAAGTCAGAGACTTGCACACATGGCAAAGAAGGCTTCGTGAATGCCTTGCTATATGGAAATTGTGTTAGGATCGAGACACTTAGCATACGAACACTTTTTCTGATGAGTAGCACATCTCTATTTATAGAGATGAAATTCAATGTGAACAAAGATTTTGAAGTCAAAGAAAATTAGGCATCAGCTTCCTTCCTTCCTTTGTTGACATTTGACATTTGTGTGTTCAAATACTCACACTTTAACAATCTCCCACTTGAATGCTTGAACAACTTAGTCTTTTACTGCCATCGGAATCTTGCAACGATCCTTAAACACACACACACTCTCTCACTTGAAGCCACGGAACAATCTTCACCTGTGCTTCAACTGTGCATCTGTATTTCCGTAAACTCCTTCTTAGTTACCCCGGCCTTCTCATCAGTTAACCTGAAAGGCCCGTTAAAACTCCCAAGAGTTTCAACATGTTCGTCATGACTTAAACTGCCCTTGACCTGTTCTCTGTCCCTATCAGCTCCCACTGAAAACGAACTACCGAATCCTGGAACAATCTGAGAACAAACAACAACACTCTCCATATTTAGCAAGTTATCAAAACTGGAGAGACTTTTACAGCTGAAAACTGGTTCTAAATCCACTGTCGTCCTGGACCTATGATTGAAACACGACCTATGCTCCCACTGTTGCAAAACCCTGCAACTGAAACAATACTCTGTGCTCTCATTGCCACAATATCCTTCGACTGATGTTTCTGAACCTTTCACGCTCGTTCAACCTGAATCTTCCCTGTAGCTCTAGGCTTCCTACTTGCAAAAGGTCACCCTCTTCTGCCCATGAGATTCTGTGAACCGGACTTTGTTTCTCTTCTGAACTGGGATGGCCACTCCCTCAGACGGTAATCCGACCATATATAGCGAACATTCATCGTTCACAAGTCTTACCTTTCCAAAGTCTCCAACTTTCAGATTCTGCAGTGCTTCACTATTGTGGGTAGCGTGAAATGAAGCACCAGAATTCTTGACCCAAGAGTCTTCACTGCCTTCCACTGAGTCCCAATACATCAAACCCAGACACATTCTCAAAAGCAGAATTTCCTCTATTTGGACATCGACTCTAAAGAATGTCCACACCTCAACGTCATGAATAACACCTAACTTTCTGATCCCGTGATTACACCTAAGTCTGCTGACTTTCTAATCACTGCTGGATCTACCGAAAACGGATTTTCTCTTAATTACCTGATCTGTTCAACCCACGATCTGTTCTTGAACCTCTGAAACTCTGATCATCGCTGGATTTGTCTGAACGTCTGATCTTCTGTAATTCTCTAATTTTCTCCCTTTACCAATACCACATCTTGAACTTTCTGACACATAAAGCCTCAATCTGCGTCTTCCACCAACTTTTCAATCTTCACTAAACGAAGCCTTGTCTGAACTTAACGACTGTTCTTCTGAACTCTGTTAAATAATCAACCTATTTAAACTACAGCGGAATATCGAACTGAGAATCAGAAACTGAAAATTTAAACTGAATCGATAAAACTCGACAAACGCTGTTGGCACTGGTTTTCGATTTCTTTAAATTTCTTCTGAGTTCAACTGTTCTTCACCGATTAAATAGAATTTTGATTCAACTGTTCTTGGCTCGTTATTTGCAAAATATAATCCCCACCCAAATTATTTTCGGGCTAAACTGCACAAAACAAATGTTGGAGTGACTGTTTTGCGACTTTGACAAAGTTGAGGGACCAAACTGCAATTTTCCTGAAGTTCAGGGACTAAACCACAATTTTCCCGAAGTTCAGGGACCAAACTGCAATTTTCCTGAAGTTCAGGGACCAAACTGCAATTTTCCTGAAGTTCAGGGACTAAACAGCAATTTTCTAGACCTTCAGGGACCTGTTTTGCAATTTTCAGAACTTCAGGGACTTGTTTTGCAATTTTCTGGAACTTCAGGGACCTGTTTTGAAAATATGCTACAGTACCGCTACAGGAACTGCTACAGGAACCGCTACAGTGTTGCTACATGAACTGCTACAGTGTCGTCTTCTCCGGCAAAACTCCGGTGCTACAGTGTCGTTTTCTCCGGCGATCTGGTTTTTCCGGCCAACTTTCCGGCGAGCTTTGACCAACTTTGACCGGTGATTTGGAGGTCTTCCGACGCTCAAAAAATTCGAAAAATATATTTTCGGAATTCCCGGAACGAGGCCTTTCCAACGGCGTAAACCAAAATCGTTTTTGAGACAAAAAAGTTTCGACCCAAAAACAGAAAATCACTCTCTGGAGCTATACCAAGGCTCTGATACCACTTGTTAGGATCGAGACACTTAGCCTACGAACACTAAACTCACACACTCGGCTCACAAATTAAGAACACAAGAATTTAACGTGGTTCGGTCCAAAAATGACCTACGTCCACGGCGGATAACTAGGAGTTTATATTCAACTACATTGTTGTGGTGTTGTGAGGTACATTTTTCTGATGAGTAGCACATCTCTATTTATAGAGATGAAATTCAATGTGAACAAAGATTTTGAAGTCAAAGAAAATTAGGCAGCAGCTTCCTTCCTTCCTTTGTTGACATTTGACATTTGTGTGTTCAAACATTCACACTTTAACAAATTGTTCAGATATGTACAAATAAAAAAAGCGATGATATTGTCCGAGTGCGAGGATAAAGATTTAAAGAGTAAAAAATTTATGTCACGTAATCACTAGCCGGTTAGTTTATTTGTCAACCAGGAAAATGGTAAAAAAATTAAGGGTTGTGTTTTTCTAAACAAATAAATTATTGAAGTTTTTTTTTCTGCATAACACTTGATAAATGATTGTGTTTTTGTGTATATATCGCTAATCTAAGCATAAAGATAGAGACTCTCAACTTCCTAAATCCTAAGTATATAAAAAGGGCAAACATAAAGCTAACTATGTTTTTGGAATTAACAACAAAGTAACTATGGTTGAGTTACAACTTAACAACCACTAATGGATTCTCATCTAACTTTGTTAGCAAATTGCATTTGAATATATAGTTGTTAGCAAATTACATTTGAACATGTCAATGTGTTGCACTCATACTTTAATGCATCATTTTAACTTTTCTAGTTATAAATCATTTTAGCTTTCTAGTTATAATTATCACTTCATAGGTTTGTTTTGTTTCTTGTTTCCTTGAGGAGAAGGAAAGATTAAGCTTTAGAAATTTGTTGATACATTTCGATGCATCTTTTATCAAGTTTTATTACATATCTCTTGTATTTTGCTTCCTTCTCGGAATTACATACTCTGTCGAATGGGTATTTTGTTGGTTCTGATAGCTTTTGTGGCTAATGGAGAAATTTGGAACGATCTTTGACCGTGATGGGAAGTTGGGGATCATCTTTTGCTGAAACAAGATTGAAGACGGGAGCCACATGACAAAATCCTCGTACAGTTTTATAAGGATTTATAAAGGAATAATCATACATGGCATCGGCCAAATTTGAAGTGTGTTGTAGTTTTAAACCCACGCGGCCAAATTTTGGATAATGCTTATTTCTCTGCACAAATCGGGAAGATCTCTTTCCAAGGAAACCTTTACTTTGAATTTAGGACGTTACTTTACTTCATTTGTAGTTGTGATTTATAGTTAGGTTATCTTAAATAAACCCCCTATATGTTTAAGTATGTATATGGTTTGACTTGAGTATTGATTAAAAACCCTCGGGTGCGTGTAGAAGTCAACTCGCACACCCACACACATAAGAGGGTTTATTTAAGATCATCCGTTGACTTTCACGCACATCACATTATGAGTTTTTTTTACCAATACCCTTTATTGCTTTCTTATCACATTAGTAGATTAATTACTCATCATGCCCTTTAAAGCCCTCCGGTGTGCTCGACGTCGGGGTGGTGCGACGAGGGCGACGTGTGAGATGAACACCGCCCCGCCCCTGCGACGTCGGGTTTTCTCAACACCGCGCGAGTTCACGGCGTCGTGCGACGTTGCTCATTATTTTTTCTTGACCGTTGTAAAACGGCTAATTTCATAAAAAAAATTATTTAAATTTTCAAAAACACCTATAAATACATTCACATCTCACTCATTTTTCACATACACATCAATACACACACATTTCTCACATACACATCAATACACATACATTTTCAAATGGCTGGTGTGGAAAATGGAAACGCTGTGGGAAATGGTAATCGTGTTCGGCAATGGACTCAACAAGAAGAGGCAGCGTTAGCGACGGCCTGGGTCATCCAAACTGAAGACCCCGATGTGAGGAGTCACGCTCACGGTTTCTGGCAACGTGTTGCGGATTCGTTTCACACAATTTTGGGCGTAAAAGAATTTATGAGTAAAGATAATATTTGCTTCAAAAGGAGGAATTTGTCATTCAAAGTGTATAACTTTAAACAAGTAATGCAAGCGAACCGCCACGAGGGTGTCACCGACGAGCAGATCCTTTCCCAATATTTGGAAGAGTATCGGGCGCTATACGACAACGATTTCACGTATCTGGATGCGTGGTATGTCTTGAAAAATGAACCTCGATTTCACGCATATCGTCTCTAGGATTTTAATTATCATATTTTGTGTTTTAATTATCTTATTTTATGTTTTAATTATCGTGTCTAGGATTTTAATTATCATATTTTGTGTTTTAATTATCGTATTTTGTGTTGTAATTTATCGTATTTTGTGTTAATGAAGTATTTTATTTTAAAGAAGTATTTTATATTTTAGTTTATGAAATTATTTGTTGTGTTTTTATTTTATTTTTAATATAGTTTTTAAATTAAAAAAATGTGAAGAAGTGAGAGGTAATGAGAGGTGACTATTTCCGGGGTAAGACGAGAATAGAGAAATGTTGACTGGATGCTGAGATGGCAGGCAAAAAGTGAGAGTATAAGAAAGGGCATACCTGATGGCCTAATAAGCTCTAACCAATTAAAAGGCAAATCTTTTATGAAAATATAAAAAGCCTCCTAACAATTACATCTTGATTCAGTTAAGAGTTACTTCTCAGAAAACTATTACCCCATACATGTAAGATGATAATACGTGTCGATCAAACTAGAAAACCAAACCTAATGTTAAATGTCGTATTCATCATACAAGTAAGGGTTTTATTAAAATTAATTCTGGTAGTTATGTGAAATAAATCAAAAACGATAAAAAGAAACATAAGAATCTACTACAATGAAAAACAATTTGTTGTTCAATTCTATAATCAGAACCCACATCAAGTGACATGGACCAAGTAATAAACCTCAACATAACAAACAACTTAAAGCAGCGAAAAAGTACGCTCCATTACCAAATGTTGAATCCAAATAAAAAATAGCCACATTAAACTTCAAGTACTACTCAAGATGATAAAACTAACAAAACTGCCACAATCAGCATACATGTTCCCTTTAAACGGAAACATCTTACCTTAGATTATTCCAATCTTGTTTGCTACATCCAAAGCATCATAGTCTGGAGTTAACCTAACATAAGCCTTCTTCGTTCCATCAGGTCTGCATATAAAAACACAACACATATTTAAAAACAAAAAACCCACATATTGATAGTGAGATGGTGAAAAATATTGATAATCAACGAAAGATACCTAATCAAAGTATTGACTTTCTTGGTCTGGATGTCGTACATCTTCTTCACTGCATCTTTGATCTTCTTCTTGTCAGCACGAATGTCAACAATGAAAACCAGGGTGTTGTTGTCTTCAATCTTCTTCATTGCAGATTCAGTAGTCAATGGGTACTTCAATATCTGATAGTGGTCAAGCTTGTTTCTTGGTGGTGCACTGATGCGGGGATACTTAGGGTTTCTGTCAGTCTTCAATGTTCTTGGGCGGTGAAATGTCACCTTTGTACGGATCTTCTTGGCCTTCTTTTTGAAAGTTGAACCTGTCTTCACTGCCTTCGCTGCCTTCATGGCCTGTGCCTTTGCATCTCCTTTCTTTGTAACATCAGCTGTAACAAGAAAAATGTGTAACACAAGTATTAGCAAGCAAACTAGAAAGAACTCATTGTTATTGAAAGTTGAAAACAGAGCAGATTCAAAAGCGCATAACTCGCAGCTTATCATAACTGCTATAATCTAACTATTCCTCAAATTACACCTCCTCTTGTAGGTCAACAATATCGTATTTGTGATTAAAATTAATAACGTAACAGGAAATTTGTGTGACGAAGCTGGAACTTGAATTGAAAAGAAAACTCTAGTATATAGACGAACATAGATCGAGAAAAAGAACAGTATATAGAAGCGATGAGGTGTTACAATGAGAATGATAATGTGTACCTTTAGCGGGTGCCATTGCTAGCCGAACCTACTTCAATCCACTGAAAATAATAAAACGTGATTTATCAAAACGATGTAAAATTGCGAAACGAGGAAAAAACAAAAACGATGGAGGATAGATCTGAAGTTATGAGCATACATAGTGTAGCCTCAATCGTATGGATTATTAACGTGATCTAAAACCCTAATCCAGAAGATTTAAATTAAGAAGATGGAGACCAAAAACGTACCCTGCAAAAACGAAATGAGGAAGAGTTGACGCAGCAGCGAACTAGGGTTTCGACATTGATATAGAGGTTTATATCAGATGGATACACTGATATCTGATGGGCTGGGCCCAAACGGACTGTATATACACCTGCGTCAAGCCCACCACAACCTTGATAACAAATAAGGCTATCCAGATTTTAATTATGGCACTTAAAGTTTGAATACATGTATAATGATTTTGTACGTACTTTAAACACGGTGTAATTTTATAAAGTAATTATTTACACTTGTATTAAATACGATTAAACTTAGATAAAGTAATATTTAGGACCAGAACGAAACAGTCATTTAGTACCGACACATTTTCCGTTAAATAAAATATTTACCGTCTTAGGAAGAGCTTAAAAATATGTACAGGATCATTTGAATCTGGTGAAGTTCAAAAGTTTAGTGCAACCTAATGTCTTCTAAAACCAAGTTCATGTACATCGTATATGCCAAAAAATAATACATATTGTTAGTATATTTTGACAGAACATAGTCGTTAAAAGTTAAAACTTTTCTTTTTGAAAAAGTGTTCATTGTTAAGTTTTTGAAAATATAAAATTACATATAAACTAATGATCAAAGCTTGGAAAAGTTAAAAGTTTTCAAAAACTACTCAAATTAGTTTTTGAATTAGAATTTATTAAAACAAAGTCTTAAACGGCAACGCATACTCCAAACAGAAACTTTTTATTTAATCTGAATATTAATACTATCAAACCACAATAAACACATAAGTATTTTGAATTTCATTCCAACTTGGAGTTTTCAAACAAACAAAAAAAAAAAGAAAAATAGACCGAACAATCTCAAACACTTTTCTAATATATATCAATGTTTTTGCATGTGTTGGTTCAAATGTATACATGTGCACATACGTGGATACACAAATAAACATATGTATGCATATGTACATATATGTTTATTTTTTTATATCCATGTTTGTATATACATGTGAAATGTGTATAAATGAATATGTGCATATGTGTGTATGTGCATACGTGCATAAATGTATATATGAATAAATGCATTTTTGAAAGCGTACATATACGTATATGTGTCAATTTGTTTATATCCATGGTTGTGCATATGTTCGTTAAAATATGAATAAATGTACATAAATGTATGTGCACATATGCATATATCCCTACATGCATGTATGCATTACTTGTTTATATTCATGTTTATGCATATGTTCGTTTAAATGTATATACATGTGCATAAACATGTGTACATGTGTATCTATGTATATGTGTATTTCCATGTGTGTATATTTTGATATTTTTGAACATGTGTTTTTAGTAACATATATGTACATGTGAATATTATTGTTTTTACAGATTTTAAGAATTTATCGAGCAAAGTGTAGAACAAAAAAGTGATAAAGTGAATAAACATCACAGTCAAAGAATGAACGATAAAAATATTATGAAATTTTGTTGTATGTTTTATATGTTATGTATGTATCGTTCAAAACAATTGTATATTATTGTTTATAATAAATTCCGTTGTTCATTATCTACATTTAGATATTAAAAAATATGAAATATGTATATATGAATTATAAAAATATACATATATGTATCTGTGAGTATGCATACACACACACCTACAAATATATTAACTAATATGTTTTTTTTTTTGAAATTTTGATTTAAAAAACAAAAAATTTAAGTTTTTTTAGTTATGGAAAAAACTTATTTAAAAAAACGAAAATCTTATAATAATTTTAAATTTTAAAAAATCCAAATTTGTTAGGCTAATTTTTAGGAGTTGAGATTATTGTTGCTAAAAATAAAGTAAAATCAAAATTAAATGAGATTTGTAAAATGACGATCATGACCTTATTGGAAGATAATGATCTAATGGTCTTTGATAAGTTCTCAAGATCTCATGAAAAAAAGGTTCTCAAAAGATCCTGATTATATATATATATATATATATATATATATATATATATATATATATATATATATATATATATATATATATATATATATATATATATATATATATATATATATATATATATATAAGACCCTAATCCCGAAAAGTCAAATTCTGAGTTTTAAAGAGTCAAAGTGTAAAGCCCGTGACCAGGTATCGAAAGGATAACATTTAATCGGAAAACAAAAATGAGAAAATGGGAAAAAAAAGAAGTTAGTGACGCTAACCTGCAAAATCCGGTTCAGACGCAATTTTCAGCATGGACGCGATGGTGACTTTGCCTGGGCCTGCAGTTAGGGACGCTAACTTTGAAGTTAGCACCGCTAATATCGTCTGGGGGATAAAACCATAGTTTCGTAGTTCAAAGTCATTATTAAGTGTAGAACTCATTTAGGGTCCGTTTCTCTCCAGTTCAAACCCCTGGAAACACCATGGAACACTCCCTCGAGATTTCTCTTGTGTTCTTGGTTCATGCTATGAGTTTTGAAGGATGGTTGGAGGAAGAAGAAGGAAACAAGGTGCTCAAGAGAGTGGTGTTTGGAAGGAACAAGCCTCTTGCTATCCTTGGACCATTGTAAGTGTTTAAGACATTGTTCTTTTTTAGTTCTTGTTGTTAATGGAGTTATGAAGTCATTTCCAAGCTTTTCAAGACAATGATGGCTCCATATCTTGGATGAGGGTGGGATTTAGAGACTAAGGATGAGTTCTTCTCCTTTTAGTCTCTGAATCCTTGAGAAAAACCCAAGCCTAGTCTTAATGTGGTTTTGGATGAAGTTTTAAGTTGTTAATCTTTATTTTGGAACTAGATTAGTCACCATGAGCTTGTTTGCAATGATTGGTTGGTAAAGTCATGTTTTTTTAAGTTAATGGACTGTTTGTGACAACCTCTGGAAGTGTGGCTCCTATCTTAACGAATTAAGCACTTAATGGAGATTTGGGTTGAACAGGGGAGTTAGCTGCGCTAACTTCGTTTATCGACTTTGATCGTTGACCATTAACTTTTTGACCAATTTGATTTTTGGTCACACTTGAGGGTTTTGGATGTTGGTCTTATAGGATTATCCCGTTCGGGATTTACAAAGTTCTAAGTGGGGTTTATCATTGTTAGGAAGTGTGTATTGTCGGGATCTGCGGACACTCGTGTGGAGTGCTGTCTAGATTAAGCTCGCGAATCAGGTAAGTCTTCTCACTATACTATCGCTGATATACATGCGTAGATAGTCTTTATTACTTTTTGTAATAATGTGATTATTTATGCTTTACATTTTTGCTGGCGAAAACCGATGACGATGTTTACTGGCGGATCGAGGCAAGCCCGAGAGTCACACGATGATTTCCGACGGAATGTGGCAAACCCAAGAGTCACACGATGATTACCGACGGATCGGGGCAAGCCCGAGACCAAAGACGATGTTTATGTGATGGATCGTGTGGTATTTTTGGTGAACTCACTAAGCTTTGCGCTTACCCTTTTACCCTAATTGTTTTTCAGGTAAATACTGGCTTGAGCTTGGAGCACAGTGCGACTGTACCGCATCTGAGGATTTCAAGGACTGAGTCTTCCGTTGGTTAATATTTGTAAATGTTTTCGATATATGTGTTTTATATACGTTAAAATACTAAGTTTTAAACTGGAAAGTTTTATGTGGTAACTATTTTACTATATTTAAGTTGTTTTTAAAATGAAAATTTATTACGAAATTTGAGACGTTATAATATATATATATATATATATATATATATATATATATATATATATATATATATATATATATATATATATATATATATATATATATATGTTTCACATTGAATTAATAATTATATAGAAGAGAAAACCAAAAAATATTATTTGGGTTTTAGATATAAGATATCTGAAATATCTAAAACTTTCTAAAATATCCAAATTCGAAAAATTGGATATCTGAATTCCGGATATCCAAATATCCAGATTTCCAAAATTTTAGATAATGTCAGATCGGATTTTCGGATTCAAATATTTTTTAATACCCCTACGTAAGAGTTTTCTCTTGTAATTATCTATAGTTAGGGGCCGTTTGACAAAATCTGAATTATTTAGATCTGAATTGTTAAGAGGTCTGAATTATTTAGAGGATCTGAATGAATCTGTATCTGTATGAAACCATCTTGTTTGGTTGGACATCTGAATGATTATAATGAATGAAAAAATGACCATTTTACCCTTCTGGATATGTTTATACTTTATAAAATGTCAGCAACTCGCCGGATAATTATAAAGAAAATTTGAAACATCAAACAAAATTCAAAATAAGTATAACTACTTCCATAATCCAAATTAAACAAAAAAACTTATCGTAATAAAAAAAGTTCAAAACGTCAAACAAGATTTATGTAGTAAACTTTTGGACAAAAAATTACATAAATAAAATAACTTTTATATATAATCTTTGCAAAAGAATTACACAAATAATAGAAGATGGTGTCTTCAGGTTGCATTATTGTCACGATTACAATAATTAAAACCACATCTCTTTGAGGCATTTTCACAAACACCTCTCATGCAACATATTTCTGTGTTTTCTTACCCACTGTAGAAGACACCATAACATTATAAAAGTGAAAAAAATCAATAACCTGGGTGTTTATCACCAACATTGCATTTAAACCTTTGGAAATTCCATACATACGAGGCTTTGTAACTAATGAAGCGGGAAATAGAGACGGCAGAAATAATCAACATATAAAGAAGAGCTTAGACGAGAAGGAACTGTCAACCGGAGGTGTGGGGTGTCGGTTAGCGTCGAAGCTGGAGTGGAGCAGGCGGTGGGATGCTGGGGTCGAAGGAATTGATGAAGGACAGGGATGAAAGCTGAGCGATGATCGGTAGGCGTAAGGGTGGAAGGGCAAACGTGTCCTTTTTCATTCTGAGTCATTCAACGATGTATTTGAAACTGAGCGATTCAGGGCTTGGCTTAGCGATTCAGATGTATAAACGTGGTGAAACAAACGCTCTGAATCTTACCGATTCAGAGCTTAGCCTCTTAAAGGAGTGATTCAGACGTAAACAAACGGGGCCTTAGTGGTTATGTATGTCTTTAGTCATTTTAGTTAAGTTATATTCCCGTTTTACTTGGACAAACATGTTTTTTTCTCAGTCAAATATATAGGCTACGATCCACAACCGTTCATGGCATCTCCAAAGTTTATAACTCTCATCCAATGATGTGTGTGTGTGTATATATATATATATATATATATATATATATATATATATATATATATATATATATATATATATATATATATATATATATATATATATATATATATATAGGTAGAATTTCAAATGAGACCATGTAAATTTTGTGAGACCGGGAGACTCAATCTTAGCCACTCATTTTAGAGATCAAAAAATAAAAAAAATTAAAATAGGCTAAAATAATGAGAATTTAAAAAAAAAATTCTACTTAATTTCGCTACTTATACAATCTAAAAAAAATTAAAACAAATTTTAAAAATAAAAAAAATTCGAAAATGACCTGGAAAAATCAAAAAAATATTCTATTAGAATGTTGCTGGATGTTGCATATTCTAATAGAATATTACACAAACTAGTGGAATATTCTACTAGAATATGAAAAAACGATAATTTTTTTTATTTTTTTTAATTTTTTTAATTTTTTTTGAATAAAAAAATGACGAAAATAATAAATAAATATATTTTTTTCAATTTTTTTCATTTATTTTGCATTTTTTAATTTTTTTTTGTATAATACCCAAAATGAGTGGCTAAGAATGCGTCTCCCGGTCTCACGAAATATAATGGTCTCATATGAACATAACCCTATATATATATATATATATATATATATATATATATATATATATATATATATATATATATATATATATATAATATGTATATAAATGTATGTATATATATATAAATGGAGACATTTTCGTTGAACTGTCCCCAACTAAGACATCATGAGAACCATAAGTATCAGGAATGGAATAGAGGATACATGCATCCATGTGAACGTGATTTGTTGCACTCGTGTCCATGATCCATTAACCTAGGTCTTGCAATGACATGCTACTAAACATTTGTGGGAGTTGTGTGGGTTGTTGTTTGGTGCCGAACCAGGCCCATCGTTACTAATTACTAACAGCAAAATATGTTGATCAATTAGGTCGTATCCATTGGAATTTTGTTGCTAAAAGTTAGCGACAATATTTTACCAACATATTTCGATCCGTGGCACATTTGTCGGTAAACCTTTTAGTGAATTGTTTAAGAAGTACCTTGTTTTGTGGTAGTGCAAGTATAGTGATTATGAATGAAACATGACACGGTATTGATATTGATATTTTTGATCATCTAGATGTAAAGTAGAGATTTAGAGAAACGAAGGCACTTTTATGATGTTGATATTCTTCTATTTGAAAACACATACCAAACACCCCATACAAATCGATTATGATTCTTCTATTTGATTATTGAATTATGATTCATCTGTATGATTATCGATTTATGATTTGAACTTTAAATAACTGATTATAGACAAAAAAAAAATTGCATCAGCACTAGATGATTCAAAGTCAAGAAATTGATTTTGAAATCACATATATAATACAATTAATTTTGCATCAGCTCTAGCCACTAGATGATTTAAGTCAATAAGTCAATTTTAAAATCTCATAGTACAATTGCGACATTACAAGTCTCCATGGCCGATGATGATCAAAGGTGTTGAGAAAGAAAATCACCAAGACACTCATAAAAATCTAAGGTGTTTGAGACCTGAATTACATGCAAAAATGATGAAATTGAGAGGTCTGAGAGGAAAGACACAACGTTCAAGTCTCCATGGCGATATTGGAGACGACATTCTAGGTCTCTATAGTCGAAGAAGATCGTATTTATGATAGATTCAAAAGATTCTAGATGACTATGTTTATGATATAGATTCATAAGATTCTGGCAATATAGAAGGCGGTGACAAAATGGTTTTAAAATACAAAAGATAATTATTTAATATTTAAATATATTATAGAAATTTGGACAAATTTGACATTTTCAAAGTTTATCAAGATAATATGGTAATTATAAATTAAGCTAAACAAATACATAATTTTGATTTTAATAATAAGGTATACGATATTCTCTAGAAAAACAATTTTTTTTAATTAAATCCTAGTTTCTATTAGTACATTTTTCCTACATCTATAGGGGTGTCTGTGATTGCTTATGAAAACTTCTTATTGACTTATTGACTTTTTAAAAAGCCAGTAAATCAATAAATATGTTTGACAAATATAAATAAGCTAATAAGTTACTTTTAAACTCCTTTTCAATATAAGCAAATAATTCAAAATAGATAAGTAAGTCACCCGTATTTATTAAATCTCCTTATGACTTATTGGAATAAAAAATATTTTTTAAAGAAATCAATCCAAACACTTTTTAACTTATTAACTTATAACTTCCTCCACCAAATAAGTTAATCCAAATACTTTTTAAAAACTCATTTTTGTCACCATATAATTCAATAAGCACTTATATCAAAAAGTGTTTATTGAGTTAAATAAGCAAATCCCAAACACTCTAAAGTCAATTGCATCTGTAATTGCTAATTCCCAAACACTCTAAAGTCAATTGCATCTATAATTGCTAATTTGCTGGTGAACTTTCTTTACATTTTTTTAGCCTTTCACTGACTTCATGTGCCTTCTAGCTTCTCGTTGGTTGTGCCTACCCCCACCTTACACGTACCGTCGTCGGTAATTCGTCCTCTGTTAGTTTCCATCCTCGACTATTCTCCTTTTTTACGTCTTTTGTTATTTAGCAGGGTCTGCATACATATTTTAAAGTGGTTACGAAATGGGCCCAGGAGGTTGTGGGTATACTAGGGAAGCTTGATTAGCTAACATTCGTAAAACTTGAAGCCCCAAGTGGAGAAATTACATGTAGCACCGAACGAACTATGCATCCTGAATATAATGTTATCCACGATAAGTGAGATGAGGCACAACCATGGGAGGCCAGCAATGCCCAATTTCACGAGAATCATGATGTATAAGCTACAGAATCTCAAGTGGAATCAAAAGGAACATAAGGGTGGAGAGCTTAATAACACGAATCCAAACATTGGTGGAGCCGAAAAATGAAGATGGTGACATCAAAATTCAAAAACAAGCTCAATCTTAGCAATGACGAAGCTAGCTAGCTAGGAGTTCTATATACGAGGCCCATGATATGCTATGCAAAAATCATTCATCTCCAATTGATCGTTGCCTATTGTTTGTTTAGACTTCTTATGATTAAATATGCTCAACTCACTTCACCCCGATCAACCTATTTCTTGTTCGACTCGTCCCTTTCTATTTGGTCTAGCTATTTTATGTTAGACTTCCTTTTGGTTTAGTTTCTGCTATAGGGAGGTTTTCAAAAAGAGAGAAAATGTGTTTTTTTTTCTTTAGTTATCGATTTAATAATTCTATATACTTTTAAATTAACCAACCATTGTAACTTATGACATTTTAAATTCATATGCATTAAAATCTTTTTAAATACTTTAAACCAAACACCCCCTAACAATTTTCTAGAAACAAAGCAAAAAAAGCATGCATGAAAACTCCAAACTAAACCATTACGTGCATCCAAATCCAAATGTTATAATTCACTGCATAACTTGCATAATTGTATAAAATTAACCATATATTCGGTTATATTTGCGAAATTATACTTTTCCCAGTTATTTTATATACCGATAAGCATTACTTGATCTTTTTGGTCATATTTCCTAAAAGTTTCTATATTTTGATTTTTTGCGCCTGAAAAATATTTTAAAGTTTGATTTATTTTAAAACAACTATGTAACCCAATATATATAGGTGGTTTTTCATGTTGAATTTGTTTAATCATAAAACTTTAAATTTTATAAAAACTAATATAATTTCACATTTCTTTTGTTAACCACTTGTATATATATATATATATATATATATATATATATATATATATATATATATATATATATATATATATATATATATATATATATATATTTATGATTTACCTATCAACAAATGTGATTTTTTTCAAAAAAAAAAAAAAAAAAAAAAAAAAAAAAAAAAAAAAAAAACTACTTTAACCGGATATAAATGGTCTCCCCATTATATTGATAATATGATAAGTCATTTTGTTAAATGAGATAAAATCTTCAACAAATACAAAATGACTATAAAATTTTAAAGTATTTGAATGACCATTTGTCTTTTATATTTACTTATTTCTCGTAATAATATCATTATACTTGATTGATATATTTAATAAAAACATGTGATTGTGTATAATGTATTCTAATAAAGGCAAAATACTAAAATTTAAACACTTAAATCAGGATACATATGTCAAGATGGTTTAGATATTTTCATTAGATAGTCCTATAATATGTTCTTCGTCTAATACGTTTTAGTATCTTTCTATATGATAATGTTTAATTTGTATGTTTTGTAAAATATATTTAAAATTTTATTAATAATAAAATATATTTTAAAAGATATTAAGAACTATCAATATCATCTGGAAATTAAAGGTGGTTAAATTAGGAAAAATTCAATAATATACTGTTTTTAATTTGTATCATTATTAAAATGTAAAAAGCCAATACTACGATGGTTTTATGAAATTCACCTTTCTTTATCTATTGGAGAACAAATTCAAAGAAAGTCATAATACAAAAAAGACAAAACCTCATAAATGGTCCCTGTAGTTTCAGAAGATATCGAGTTTGGTCCCTAATTTTCAAAAACCTCACGCCTAGTCTCTGTGGTTTGAAAACTTTTGTTAAATCGTCCCTGAGCCATACAAAATGACTAATGTACCCTTTTTAATTTCTTTTACATTTACTTTAATTAAAACTTATTTTTAAAAACAACAAAGCAAAAGAAAAAGAAAAGAATTACCACCCTAAACCCCCTCCCCCACCCTTACCCGGTTACCCCCTCCCTCTCTCTACTTCATCTCTCTACCCCGTTTTCTCTCTCTCTCTCTCTCTCTCTCGGGTTCTCATCTTTTGGAAGCGACTCAGCCGCCGTCCTGTCCTCCTGTTGCAGGTCTTCTTCTCCGGCGAAGGGCTCTCGTCGTTCCAAGAAACAGTACTCGCCACACCCCGGTAGTCCCTCCATTTTTGTTACTGGAACCAACTTCTGTCCTCCCAATTACGCTCTCCCCAGCGACAATAGTGGATGGTGCAACCCTGCTTCGACCTCGCCATGCCCATGTTCCTTAAGATTGCTGAGTACCGTGCCGTAATCGTCCCCGTCTCCTACCGCCGGTAAGAACCTCCCTCCAATTTGCAAACGATTAAAAAGGGATTCAAACGATTAAAAAGGGATTGCAGAAAACGATTAAAAAGGGATTCAAACGATGGAATTTAAGAGATGTTCATGGGTTTGAATCGATTGCAGAAAACAATTCCCGAGTGGAATTGATTGCAGAAAAAGAATTCTGGTTTGAAGTGATTGCAGAAAACTTCCGATTGCAGAAAACTTCCGATTCCAGCTTTAACTTCTGAATGTAGCTTTAAATTCCGATTCCGATGATGAAGGTGGTGGTGGACGGTGGAGGGAGATAGAAAAAGAAAGAGAAAAGGTGTGTAGAAATTTAATTCACGTATGGAATTATGTTTTGATTTATTTGACTTGAGCTAGAATACTAGTTTATGTTGATGTTTTAAACGATTAAAAAGCACTATTATTAACTAGGTTTTTCTGTGGAAGTCTAATTCTTGTATAGATATATGTTTTCCCTTATTTGTCTTGAGCTAATAAACTAGTTCATGTTGCTCGGTTGCAAGTAAAAGCATGATTATTAACCAGACTTTGTCAATAGGATGGGTAGTTAAGGGGAACCAGGTTGGTCAGTTGTTAACTTTGCATTAGTTCATAGAGAGCTCAAGGAACTGACCAACAATTAGAGATCTATACTACCATAAATCGCAGGTGGACGGTGGTGGCAGATGGAGGTGGGGTGATGGTGGACGGTGGTGGTGGTGGTATGGTAAGAAATGAGTGGAGGGGGAGGGGTGAGGATGAGGGTGTGTTTTGTTTTTTTTTCTTTTTCTTTTTTACTTTTAAAAATAAATTGTAGTTAAAGAAAATGTAAAAGAAATTAAAAAGAGTACATTAGTCATTTTGTATGGCTCAGGGACGATTTAACAAAAGTTTTCAAACCACAGGGACTAGGCGTGAGGTTTTTGAAAGTTAGGGACCAAACTCGATATTTTCTGAAACCACAGGGACCATTTATGAAGTTTTGTCTACAAAAAATAGTTCAACAGGAAATTAAAACAAAAAATATAATCGATCAACGTGCATTATGTATAACTTTTTTTTTTTTTTTGATAACCGAGGACCCCACCCGACCAATCATTTGGATGACCCTGATGAAGCAACCTCGGGGCCCACGCACACCTGGCAGCAGGGTGGTCCGGGTCAATCACCTACGGGGGTAGAGAGGTGGCCAGTGGCAAAGTCTGGTTAATATACGAAGATCTTTTAAACGACATGAAAATTCGGAGATATAATATAAGAGATGAGGCCCTCTAAAAATATAACGAGACTAGCATAGCAATATGATCTACGCATCCTTTGTTTGCCGAAATAGAGTGGTTAGCACGTTATTGGTTGATAACGATGCCCTCAAGAGCTTCAATGCCTATCAAAAGTCAAACAAACAAACGCCTATCATAAGACAAAACAACAAAATTCACACTAAAACACACAATAATTTTGTATTTCATAAAAGAAAGTTAATAAAGATATTACCTCATCTTTTCCGAAAGGCAATGTTTTTTCTTCAAGCTGACTCAGATCCTTAACTGCAAAACTATTGATGAGAGTTATGCTTGAAATAGTGGACATAGGCTTCACCACCAAATCATCCATCACCATATAAGTAATAACATCTTTCACAAAACCTCCCTTCAGTTTCCCCTCGGCTTCCTTTACCACCGGCAACCCAATGAGATTCAAAGGGACGTTCATCAATTTCATGCAGTTAGGACACACAGTAGCTGGATTCTCCGTCACGCTAGAACAATAAGAATAACGGCCGTAACCACTTCCACCCGACATACATGTGTAGATTTGTCTTGATGTAGCGGGTTTATCATCATTAGCAGAAACATCATTCGACAACACAAACATGTTTCCAGTGAACGTTGTTTTGGAATTAAAGATATCATCTTTGTTGATGCCAGGTTGAAAGTAGATTTGATTGAAGCTTTCAACGCTTTCTTTCAATTTTCCTAAGCCACCAACCATTTGCTCGGGGCCCATGAGCTGATTGACGGTGCCGAGAGGCAAACAGAAGATGTGCAAAAGGAAATCCACAAACTCTTTGGGGGCCTCTGCATATAAGACCTTCTGCGTTCCCTTATGGACTAAAAGTTTAACAGTAATGTTTTCGGAAGCCATTGATGGAATTATATGGTAGCTTGATGCTGTATGTATGAGAATTAATAAGAGTGGGATCTGCTGGGAATTAGGGTTTGCAGCTTACCTAAATATCAGGATTTCACAAATCTATTATATATATTATGATCACCGAACTAAAAGATCGTAACAAAAAAATGCTAATTATATATAATACCATGTAAACATTTACGAAATTAAAAAAAAAATTCTACATTATTTTATATTATAAAGGATTTAATTGGATCGAATGTGTTAATTATCCTTAAGTATTATAAATTCAAAAGCACTAAGTATAAACATACAATGCAGAAAACAAATTAATACTTATTTGTCGTAGTGAAATAACCATTCAAAAATCATAACCTTTTAAAAGATATAAGATTATAAAAAGGTGGATGACTAATCCACTACGCAAACACCATAAATCTTTTATCAAATAAACTCATATAAAAAGGGTAAAAAAACAAGGGACTTAAGGATATGATGATTAGTTTGCAATGAACTAAAATCATTCCTTATCAAATAAATTAACATAAAAAGCGAAGGATACGTGAAATAATAATATAATTGATATTTCAATTTTAAAATTCCAAAATACGCCTATCACCTCTTTTGAAATAATGAAATTCAAGTTCCCCTTGGCCTTCCCATCTCGACAATCACTGCTCCACCGGTCCACCGTACATCCCTGCTCCGCTTTCTCCGCCACCGATCACTGCCCATTCGGCTAAGGTCATCCCGGCCAAACAACCCAAAGAAAAAAAAATCAGTCTAAGAATCCTAAACTATAATTAAAAATACTGGAGCAACAACCGCATCCTAGTTCGTAATTCTAAAATTGTAGACTGTATCGAAGGTCTATCAAGAACATTCCTTACATGAACATCACAAAACAATTATGCACGACTCCTTATTAAAAAAAAATAAAAAGAGAAACTGCAAATCATCACCTACCGGCGATGATGGCATCTTCTTTTCATCTCCTGAAGCACAAGCACAACATACTTAATCAAGATTGTAATTGTATAAAACACACAAATATCAAAATACCTCTTTGATTAATAATAGGAAATATAACTCAAAAACCTATTACAGTGTTTCTCACAACCCTGTGTCTCATATCTCGATTTACACAGCTATTTATAAAATAGAAATCATAAAAGGTTTTAGACAAATTGAATTCTCACAATCAATTTGTCTGGCACTAGTCTTAGTTGATTGAACAGTGAATCCACTGAGCTTAGGATTCCCAACAATCACCCCCGAATCTCTAAGCCACTGTAGAGACATCTTTGTTCAAAGAACGGCTTCGTGTAAAAATACGGCTTCCTTGGTATCATCTTGTTCGATAAAATTGCTTTCTTCGAATTTTTTAAGTCTTTCGGGACATTTAGACGCGTAATGGCCCAGTTTATCGCATCTGTAACAAATAACTTTTGACAGATCTTTTTCCGGGTTTCGATTCGAGTCCGAAACCGAATTTGGCTTGTTATTGGGCTGGTTTTTAAATGATTTGGACCAAGATCCATTTGGTTTGGGCTGGGATCCATGAGAGGACCCGGATCTAGCCGACCCGGACCCATAACCCGACCCAGACCCGCCATCTCCTGACCCGGTTTGATTAAATTCCTGCGCAGATTGATTTATTCCCCATTCCTGCCTTCGGTTTCCTTCCCCTTCGTTATTTCTCCCGGTATTCCTCCATCCGCCGCCATCTCCTTCGCGATTACCTCCGCCGCCTCCCCCTCTTGAGCCGCCGGCGCTTCCAATCGACCCACCACCGCCGTTCATACGGGTGAACAAAACCCTTTGCTGCTCTTCTCCACCCTCGTCTCCCCGAATCCTCTCTTCGTAAGCTTTCAATCGGCCCACGACATCTTCGAACGGTACCGTCTTCAAATCGAGTACTTGCTCGAGGGAGGCGACGATCTGAATGAATCGGTGAGGCACCATCGTCAAGAGCTTCTTCACGAGCTTCGTTTCTCCGATGGGTTCTCCCAGTGACGCCGACTTCGAGGCGATTCCGGCGAGCTTTCCAGCAAAAGAGTCTATCGTCTCTGTCTCCTGCATCTTCAGTCGGTCTAGATCGGCAGTGAGTATTTGTAGTCGGGCTTCTTTTACTCTGTCGGCTCCAACATGTCGAGCCCTAATCGACTCCCAGAGGACCTTCGCTTTATCGACATCCCCTATCTGCATTATCAAGCTCTCAGGGATTGCTTGATACAGCAATCCCATGGCAAGGTAATTCTTCTCTTCATTTTCTTCTCCTGGATCAATTTGAAACACCCTCGCTTAAGGCTTTTCATAAAACGTCATTTTAACCCATGGTTTACCATCATTAATCAATAAAATAATCCTTTAGTGAAAACTTTTGTTTCAACATCTTCAAATAAGCCATTTTCTTCCAAAAACTATTTTAAAACACATGGAGTTTAATGAGAAATAATTTAGGTTTAAGTTGCGGAAAACAATGTTTGGTCCCATTTTAGATAAAACATTTTAGTTTATAAAATAGCGAGGTTGTAACAATTCAAATACCATTACACAATTTAAATGATACCACACAAACCGTGGCCTTCTAAACATCCAGCTCTTCTAAGTCATCTAAACTCCTCAACCTGAGTACACATCAAAATAAGTTAGGCAATTGAAATGCCTAGTGAGTTTACCCGAGGTTGACCCATTTTGAGTGAGCAGTGAACTACCACACTCGGGACAAACCCCCAAAAATAGATTTTAAACACACTTCAAAAGTTACTCAAAACATCATAAGGATTTACTCAAAATAGATAGTTATGGTATGCAAATGCAATGCATGATGCAACTATCCCAAACCCACGTCCATCTCATAAAAGTCCAACTCACCTCAATGGCACCTACCTAAGTTCACGAATGACACGCACGAAGCATGCCACTCGATCCCCGTATAGGCAAAACTAGGACTAGTGGCCATTACACTAGCCCCATGAGGGTTAGCAACTCCCTCATGCGGTTCCCTATTGTCGGGAACGGTTTTCCCTAAATCCGGGACAAACATCTCATTTTGGGCATTTTGCCCTTGATTTCCCTAAATCCGGGACAATCATGATTTCCCTAAATCCGGGACAATCATTTCATCTTCGTCATAAGGTTCACTCGGTCAATCCCATCCTATATGCAATGCGATGCACAAATAGGATGCTTAAAACATCTTTCAAAACATCATCATAATCTTCATTTGAAAACATCTTTAGAAACACATTTTCATGCAATGCACAAGTAGTAATCATATAACACATTGCACATAATATTATGCATGAAAAGTATTTGATAACACACACAAAAGATATTAGTTGGGATGTGTACTCCCGGTAAACTCACCGAAGGTCAACTGACGAGTCAACACTAACTCCACACAAGGTTGATGCATATGGAGGCGCTCCTAGACATCATCTCATCCATCACCTCCTCTTAATTGAGTGCTAGTTCAAGTCCTCAGTCTCACCTCCAATCCACTACAACATATATCCTTCCTACAATACAAGAAAGGAAGATATCATACTTGATTCATCTAAAGGTCTCACTATAATTACTTCTTTGAACTAAGAAGGAACAATCATCCATCATCTAAAATGAAGTCCTTGACCCTCTAATATAAGGAAAATCTTAGTTAAAACGTCCCTAAAGATTGGCATTAAAACGAGGACCCAAAACCCAAACCATAAAGCTTAAGGTCTAAAAACTGAAAAACTGGCCAAACAGAGCTACACGGGGCGTGTAGCCCTACACGGGTCGTGTAGCAATGCAGGAAACCCAACCCGTGGCCTCCAGACCCCCCACACGGGTCGTGTACAGCCTGCTGTAGCTCCGATTTTTGGTCATTTTCACTCATTTTTTACCCGATTCAAGTTCCGATTCTTCCCAAAACTCATGGACATCAAAAGGACATTATTCCTTCCCAAAATACACATCATTAGACTCAATTAAACTATTCAAAACCATTTCAAATGAATTAATTACATTCCATGATCATAACTTCACTCTATAAGCTTAAACCATGGAAGACCCAATTCCATTCTTACAATTGATGATTACAAGTGGAGATTCCTTCTTCCATTCCATGGAATCATTAGGAAATGATCCTCACTCCACTTATACATCCAAATTGATACATTAACTCATTCATCCATCCATTAAACAAGAGATCAAATCATCATCTACATGAACAAAACCCATTTCAACACCCAATTCTCATTTTCTAGTGATTCATGGTTTAAGACTACAAATCAAAGGTTGGAATCCTTAGGGAATCATTAGAAATGAATCCCCTCATCCAAAACTACCATAATCATCTATCAATTTCAATATTCCTCCTCTATTCATCAAATCCCCAAATTCTAGGGTTCATAACACCCAAATCAATCAAGTAATTGAATCTAGAGCATCCATGGATTGAATGTAGACTCCAATAACTTGGAAACATCAAATAAACATTGGGGAATCATAGGAGAACCTCATCCCATCATAGAAACTCGGATTGGGTCCAAACCCCAAACCTAAACTCGAAATCTAGGGCTAGAAAGGTGAGTTTATACCTTAGATTGCTTGGAATCTTCAAGTGTATGCATAATCCTTCAAAGCTAAGTACAAATCTCTTTGGAAACCATGAAAATCGCCATCTTCTCCCTCTCTTTCTCTCAAAAACGTGTTTGTGGCTGGAATGGGGAGAACCCCCATCAAAAACAAGTCATCTTCCAAGAATTTGCAACATTAGTCCCTCAAGTTTGGTCCTTCTTCACCCAACACCCCAAAAGTCTATTATTCACATTAGAAGTCTTCATAATTATACATATGCCCCAAATGCAATTATTTCTTTCACTTGAGTCATTGACTAAGTCAACACTAACCCTTAGTTTCCCAACTTGACATAAATGGTCCCTTACACTAAAATTCTTAATGATTTGGTCCTTAATATTAATTCAAGGAATTATCTGACCTAATCTAAAAATCCACATCAATTCCTTCATAATATTCTCTAATCCTTCTCAATTATTGACTAGTCGAAGCTCAATGGTTAAGTTTGGCCAAATTGACACTTTTAGTCCCTATGACAACATTTCTCACCTTTGGTTACAATTTGATTTTTAAAACTATATTTGGCTCATTTATTCACCATATAAAATATAACAAGATATTAAATTTATTTATTCATTTGTTTGTCTTTATTTACGAAATAAGTTTTATTTGTTGGTTTAAGCCCAAAACTCCTAGGCCCAAAACACGGATGTTACAATTATCCACCGCTTAAAAGGATTCCGTCCCCGGAATCAATAATAGAAATAAAGTACAAATTTTCCCAAAATCTTAAAAGTTACTTTTTTTTAAATATTATAACTCGAAATACGTTAAATTTCACTTTTGTAAAATCTCGTTACTTCCAAGAATTGTTTAGACAAAATTTTCATTTCATAAACGTTACTCTTAAATATGAAATGTTAAATTTTAGAATCTTTCAAATTTCGACTCGTTGTCCTTACAAAACTTAAACACTCTGCTTTGTGGTTAATGTTTGGTAAAGACCGTTCTCTTAAAATTTAATTGACTTCATGAAAAGCATTACTCGGATTTCACGTCCTTTATATAAAACAATAAAATATTTTTTTTTAAAAAAAATCTTGCATTTTGTGAGATATATTCATTCAAATTTTATTTACAAAAATTCCTTAATATTTTAACAATACTTTTGAAAATATTGGCCGCACATCATTCTTATGTTCTTATTAGGGTAGGTTGTTTACTAATTCTCTCACCTCAAGGTGATTCACGGTTTAATTTTATGGCCTCTAGTCTCATCATGAATCCATGTCTCTTCACCCTAACAGAAATTAATAACTCACTATTCCCATAAGGTTCCATTGGTCACTAAGCCATCACTAACTACCGATTAACCTAATGATCTAAGTCCTTCCTGGGTCTTACATTAAGGTTTCTCTAGTTCAGGCATTAAGGCGCAAACCATGCTACTCTTACATACACTTAGTCTTCTAGAGCTAAGGCAAGGTCACCAACTTGAACACCAAAAGATGTCGGATGGGTCTCAAAAGAAGGTAAAGGTAAGGAAGAAAGGTTTAAGGGTCACGACAAATAATTTCTTCAATAGCTCCAAGTCTTCACCTACCATCCACTTCACTAACACTATGCTCGTCATGCTCCTTGCTTGCCCAAGATTGACACTACGATTCCACTAGTCTTCTAACACTCCTTCACCCCTTAATCGACTCCTCAAGGTCCACCATCTTGTAAATCTCAATGCCCTTCGAGCTTCATCCAATATAAGCTGTCCCTTTGTTCGCCTTCTATCATCCTTAGAAGTTGCCATTCACACAAAGTTGCTCCTCATGTTGCCACGTACTCCTAACTCTTCAAGGTTGCTCTTCATATCCACTTAAGAATCCTCATGCATACATCCTCTTTCCAAGAATATTCCTCATGCCAAACCGAATTTACTAATTAAATGATTAAAATCTTAATCATAAGCAAGCATTTACCACTAAGTCCTAAAGGCCAACTACTTAAGAGGTCAAACATCCTTAAGAGCATCACAGTTTAAGTCTAAGCACTACTCCTAGTACCTAATTCACTTAAACTCATGCTCTGATACCAAATTGAAACACCCTCGCTTAAGGCTTTTCATAAAACGTCATTTTAACCCATGGTTTACCATCATTAATCAATAAAATAATCCTTTAGTGAAAACTTTTGTTTCAACATCTTCAAATAAGCCATTTTCTTCCAAAAACTATTTTAAAACACATGGGGTTTAATGAGAAATAATTTAGGTTTAAGTTGCGGAAAACAATGTTTGGTCCCATTTTAGATAAAACATTTTAGTTTATAAAATAGCGAGGTTGTAACAATTCAAATACCATTACACAATTTAAATGATACCACACAAACCGTGGCCTTCTAAACATCCAGCTCTTCTAAGTCATCTAAACTCCTCAACCTGAGTACACATCAAAATAAGTTAGGCAATTGAAATGCCTAGTGAGTTTACCCGAGGTTGACCCATTTTGAGTGAGCAGTGAATTACCACACTCGGGACAAACCCCCAAAAATAGATTTTAAACACACTTCAAAAGTTACTCAAAACATCATAAGGATTTACTCAAAATAGATAGTTATGGTATGCAAATGCAATGCATGATGCAACTATCCCAAACCCACGTCCATCTCATAAAAGTCCAACTCACCTCAATGGCACCTACTGATAGTGTTTTATTCTTACAATAAAACACTATCATTTAAAGACTGTTTTATCGCATAAATACGCTC
>CM042010.1:9598752-9621252 GCA_023525715.1 Cichorium intybus
CGACCCCGCTTGCCCTATCTACATAGTTAAAGTGGGTTATAAATTGTTTTTGACGCGTGTGACGATAGCGTTGTCAAAATGGCGCCGTTGACGGGGATTATGTGCGCTTAAGTTCTAAAGAGTTGTTTAAAGTTCAATTTTTACTTTTGTTTTTATTATATTTCTTGTGCAAACTCACTTGTTTATGCATACAAGGCATAGTAGCAATAACTGGGGAAAAGAGAAGAAGGGAAATTCCCAAGCAACACAACTGTGAATCCGTCTCACAGTCAACGACCGGGAAAAGAACACCAAGTCAACCAAGTCATCTCTTTACGAAGCGGGAAGAAAGTCGACAATCAGGTAAGTTCTCTTCCTAACCCAACTTTAGAAGAGGAAAGTGACACCGAAGAAATATACAATGAAAAAGAGGAACTAGAAAAAATTTTAAAAGAAAAAGAAAAAGAAATTGAACAAAATAACATCGCACCATATCCTTCAGCCCTTGAACCGTCGACTTCTAAAGACACAAAACGGACTAAATCGGAAGACATGTGGGAAGTCTTTTCCCAAGTCAAAATCAACATTCCTTTAGTCAAACTAATCAGAGAAGTCCCCTCATACGCGAAATTTCTGAAAGATTTATGCATTCAGAAAAGAAAATTAAAATCGCGCCTCCCAAAGAAAGTAGACTTAACAGAACATGCAAGTTCTATAGTCTCCAACTCTCTTCCTCCTAAACTAAAAGATCCAGGAGCACCCTTAATCTCTGTCACCGTAGGAAACATAAACATAAAAAAGGCACTTTTAGACCTTGGAGCAAGTGTCAACATTCTTCCAGGGAATTTGTTTGATCAGTATGAACTAGGCAATCTAGAACATACTGATATCATTTTACAACTAGCTGATAAATCCACAAAAATCCCACGAGGAATGTTGACCGATGTTATAATCAAGGTGGATGAATTTTACTATCCAGTTGACTTCTTAGTGCTTGATACTGAACATACCTATAAGGAAAGTCAAGCTTCAATTATTTTGGGACGACCATTTCTAGCAACAACAAACGCCCAAATTAATTGTAGAACAGGAGCAATGGATATCGCCTTTGGAAATAGAAAACTCAGATTAAATGTCTTTAATACATTCAATAACTCATCAACGGAACATGAATGTTATCAAGTTGATGTAGTTGATGACTTAGTGCATCAAACTACACCAACCATCTTAAGATCTGACGAATTGGAAAGTTTTCTTAACAATACCAGGATTGAGGACAGGGACACAAAAGAAGTACACATGATAGAAGAGGTTTTTCAAACACAGCAATGGAAAACACCATCGACCCCGCTTGCCCTATCTACATAGTTAAAGTGGGTTATAAATTGTTTTTGACGCGTGTGACGATAGCGTTGTCACCTACCTAAGTTCACGAATGACACGCACGAAGCATGCCACTCGATCCCCGTATAGGCAAAACTAGGACTAGTGGCCATTACACTAGCCCCATGAGGGTTAGCAACTCCCTCATGCGGTTCCCTATTGTCGGGAACGGTTTTCCCTAAATCCGGGACAAACATCTCATTTTGGGCATTTTGCCCTTGATTTCCCTAAATCCGGGACAATCATGATTTTCCTAAATCCGGGACAATCATTTCATCTTCGTCATAAGGTTCACTCGGTCAATCCCATCCTATATGCAATGCGATGCACAAATAGGATGCTTAAAACATATTTCAAAACATCATCATAATCTTCATTTGAAAACATCTTTAGAAACACATTTTCATGCAATGCATAAGTAGTAATCATATAACACATTACACATAATATTATGCATGAAAAGTATTTGATAACACACACAAAAGATATTAGTTGGGATGTGTACTCCCGGTAAACTCACCGAAGGTCAACTGACGAGTCAACACTAACTCCACACAAGGTTGATGCATATGGAGGCGCTCCTAGACATCATCTCATCCATCACCTCCTCTTAATTGAGTGCTAGTTCAAGTCCTCAGTCTCACCTCCAATCCACTACAACATATATCCTTCCTACAATACAAGAAAGGAAGATATCATACTTGATTCATCTAAAGGTCTCACTATAATTACTTCTTTGAACTAAGAAGGAACAATCATCCATCATCTAAAATGAAGTCCTTGACCCTCTAATATAAGGAAAATCTTAGTTAAAACGTCCCCAAAGATTGGCATTAAAACGAGGACCCAAAACCCAAACCATAAAGCTTAAGGTCTAAAAACTGAAAAACTGGCCAAACAGAGCTAAACGGGGCGTGTAGCCCTACACGGGTCGTGTAGCAATGCAGGAAACCCAACCCGTGGCCTCCAGACCCCCCACACGGGTCGTGTGGCCCTGCACGGGTCGTGTACAGCCTGCTGTAGCTCCGATTTTTGGTCCTTTTCACTCATTTTTACCCGATTCAAGTTCTGATTCTTCCCAAAACTCATGGACATCAAAAGGACATTATTCCTTCCCAAAATACACATAATTAGACTCAATTAAACTATTCAAAACCATTTCAAATGAATCAATTACATTCCATGATCATAACTTCACTCTATAAGCTTAAACCATGGAAGACCCAATTCCATTCTTACAATTGATGATTACAAGTGGAGATTCCTTCTTCCATTCCATGGAATCATTAGGAAATGATCCTTACTCCACTTATACATCCAAATTGATACATTAACTCATTCATCCATCCATTAAACAAGAGATCAAATCATCATCTACATGAACAAAACCCATTTCAACACCTAATTCTCATTTTCTAGTGATTCATGGTTTAAGACTACAAATCAAAGGTTGGAATCCTTAGGGAATCATTAGAAATGAATCCCCTCATCCAAAACTACCATAATCATCTATCAATTTCAATATTCCTCCTCTATTCATCAAATCCCCAAATTCTAGGGTTCATAACACCCAAATCAATCAAGTAATTGAATCTAGAGCATCCATGGATTGAATGTAGACTCCAATAACTTGGAAACATCAAATAAACATTGGGGAATCATAGGAGAACCTCATCCCATCATAGAAACTCGGATTGGGTCCAAACCCCAAACCTAAACTCGAAATCTAGGGCTAGAAAGGTGAGTTTATACCTTAGATTGCTTGGAATCTTCAAGTGTATGCATAATCCTTCAAAGCTAAGTACAAATCTCTTTGGAAACCATGAAAATCGCCATCTTCTCCCTCTCTTTCTCTCAAAAACGTGTTTGTGGCTGGAATGGGGAGAACCCCCATCAAAAACAAGTCATCTTCCAAGAATTTGCAACATTAGTCCCTCAAGTTTGGTCCTTCTTCACCCAACACCCCAAAAGTCCATTATTCACATTAGAAGTCTTCATAATTATACATATGCCCCAAATACAATTATTTCTTTCACTTGAGTCATTGACTAAGTCAACACTAACCCTTAGTTTCCCAACTTGACATAAATGGTCCCTTACACTAAAATTCTTAATGATTTGGTCCTTAATATTAATTCAAGGAATTATCTGACCTAATCTAAAAATTCACATCAATTCCTTCATAATATTCTCTAATCCTTCTCAATTATTGACTAGTCGAAGCTCAATGGTTAAGTTTGGCCAAATTGACACTTTTAGTCCCTATGACAACATTTCTCACCTTTGGTTACAATTTGATTTTTAAAACTATATTTGGCTCATTTATTCACCATATAAAATATAACAAGATATTAAATTTATTTATTCATTTGTTTGTCTTTATTTACGAAATAAATTTTATTTGTTGGTTTAAGCCCAAAACTCCTAGGCCCAAAACACGGATGTTACACAATTACTGACCAGATTTTATGAATCCGTAGAACGACTTTCATACGGAGGGACCAGACCATATAATTGGTCTGGTTTAGCATCGGGCAAGCCACTGTTGTGGCTCCAATTTCTTTGACTCTGAGCGGAGGTGTAGTAGTACCGATACCTCCAGCATCTTCAACGTCTGACATCTTCTTACGGGTATGAATTTCACAGCTCCTTAATCACGAGCTCTGATACCAATTCAAGATTGTAATTGTATAAAACACACAAATATCAAAATACCTCTTTGATTAATAATAGGAAATATAACTCAAAAACCTATTATAGTGTTTCTCACAACCCTGTGTCTCATATCTCGATTTACACAGCTATTTATAAAATAGAAATCATAAAAGGTTTTAGACAAATTGGATTCTCACAATCAATTTGTTTGGCACTAGTCTTAGTTGATTGAACAGTGAATCCACTGAGCTTAGGATTCCCAACACTTAACAGAAGGCTTTACTGTTTTTTAGTTGTTTAATCAGGTGATTGTACAATTTATTCTTCGTTAATAATCAGTCCACAATTGCTGCTATTATTGTTTTTGCTAGTCCACGGCCATGATCAAACCTTGCTGCAGATCTGATTTCTTCCTAGTGCAACCAAGACAACACAAATTTGTGTATTTTTTTTTTGCCACCTTCAAGAACCCTTTATCAACACATTCTTAACTCAGCCCTCATTATTTCTAGTATTTTTTTATTTGCATAATTATTCTTCACATATTGTCGATCATGACCACCGGAGCTCATTCTAGGCAGGGTCGGCCCTGAGGGGGTGTAGGAGGACGGCCGTTTCTATTCGTCGCTAATTAGCATAATTTTTCTGTTTTTAATTTGTTGCTTATTATTTACAATGATGATAAATTTTGTTTATATATAAAACTGTTAGGATCGAGACACTTAGCATACGGATACGAAACTCACACACTCAGCTCACAAATTAAGAACACAATAATTTAACGTGGTTCAGTCCAAAAATGACCTACGTCCACGGCGGGTAACTAGGAATTTATATTCAACTACATTGTTGTGGTGTGGTACAATGGGTGAGTTATGCAGCCTTGTATTTATAGGCATGAGAATGTGAATGAAATTCAATATGAACAAGGAAGATATTGCCTTCAACAAAAGAGGCTACCAAATCTTCCTACCTTTGAAAATCTTCATTCAAACTTTCACCTAACAATCTTTGACAAACCACAAGAGTGGCTTCACACTCAACAATCTCCCACTTGAAGCTACGGAACAATCTTCACCTGTGCTTCAACTGTGCATCTGTATTTCTGTAAACTCCTTCTTAGTTACCCCGGCCTTCTCATCAGTTAACCTGAAAGGCCCGTTAAAACTCCCATAAGTTTCAACATGTTCGTCATGACTTAAACTGTCCTTGACCCGTTCTCTGTCCCTATCGGCTCCCACTGAAAATGTGTTGGATTAGGTGTCTAAGCCATGACTAATAATTAGTATTTACCTAATTAATAGTAGCATAGTCCATTTGGGTTGCCCTCATGGCCAGAGTTTTGTTGGAAAGTTAAGTAGAAAGAAAGGGTTGATTTATTATGTGACTAATAAATCAAGATATTGTTTGTTAATATATTATGAAGATAATATATTAATTAGAAATAATATTATTTGATTAATAATTAATCAGAAATTAATTGGATTAATTTCTGTGGCATTAATTAGATTAATCAGGAGGTCAGGGATTAAAGTCGTACAAATTCAATAGTTGAATTGCGGCGCGCGACGCGCAAATGACTTGGCCGCGGCGCGCGTACAGATAATCCGGAAAATGGGCTGCGGCTAGGGTTTCTAGCTTGGCCACTTAGTTCCCTATAAATAGGGACCCCTAGACCTCATTATCAGTTGCTCATTCTATTATTTTCTCTCTGGAATTTCGATCCATAATCCTCTCGGCTTGGGTGTGATCTCATTTGAGGCAGGATATTTTTGCTGCTCAGCTTCCAGAAAATTCTAAAAGGTTGGTTTTTCTAATTTTATTCTTTTAGTTAATTTTCTTATGGCCTCTAGGTTTTGTTATATGTTCAATTAGAAGAAAACATAGATCCTTATAGGTTGCATGTGAACTTAGGTTATTTAGTTCATGGTTTGCAGAAAACCTTTCAGTGGTATCAGAGATTTTGGTTGTTTTCTTATTGAATGGTTATAACTGTTTTTCCTAAAATTGGGGTTTAAAGCTTATAAACCCTAATTTCATGTGGATCGACTTTTTGGATTAGGGTTTTGGAAACCCTAATTCCTCCCTTAGTGATTTTCGATTTGGCCTATTAGGGTTTTAGGAGGTTTTCTATTTTTGGTAACTTTAATTAGTTAATTAAATGGATAACCTTAAACCCATTTCTTAAAATCGAAATCTAGGGGGTTTAGGATAGGTTTTAATTAATTTGATTAATTTGGATAAACCTATCTACATTTGAATTAATTTAATTAATTGTTAATTAAAAGATAATTCAAAAGGGATTTAATTAATTTTGAAAATTGCGAAATTAATGGAATAAATCCGGAAAAAATATTTTAAAATGTTTAAAATATTTAGATTTAATTAATTTAATTCTTGGTAATTAAAATTCATTAAATCGGTTTTAAGGTTTAATTTAATTTAAAATTTAATTATTAAATTTGGTAAAATTAAAAGATAAACCTTGAATATTTTAAAGGGTTTTAAAATACATCTTATATATGTTATTAAAAGTTAATATTATATATATGAGATAAGTTTGGTTAGTCAAATCAATAGTAGGCCTCATTCACGAAGCTGGTCTATAAAGTGGGTATAAGGAGACTGCCTATAAAATGGTAGTCTAATGGGTGAACACTCTCACCCACCGCTCGCTTGATCAGTGGAGGGTCGTTAGCCGAACGGGTTTGGCAAAACCACTAAATCATTAAAAGTATAATGATCAAAGTACTAGAACCTTTACACAAAATCCCAATCTAGTTACTTTAGGAAAAATGTGAATTTGATGCTAACCCATGAAATTGCACATTGCACTTTATGAAACGTTGGTGGAGCGTGTGTGGTTTACCGGCACACCAATGGGGGTTCATAAAGAGTGGCAATGGGTGTCTCGGGTGTTATCATTGTTGATGGAGCGTGTGTGGTTTACCGGCACATCAATTTGAGATGATAATGGACCCCGAGAGTACCAAGCTAATTTGCATGGTTATTCACACCCGGTTTGTGATCCTCGGCATCCCAGTCACAAACAGTAGGGCATATCCGAGATTAAACATGCTATTGAACAGTTCAATAAATCTCAAAAGAAACTAGGAATTCCATTTATAATAAGATTATTTTTTCCGCGGTGGAATTGGCTGAATCGTCATTCGCCTACCTTTATAAAATTTGCTTATAGATTACGGCATCCCTCTTCTATGTTGCAAATTGTTATAGTTGGATCCTAGCCTTATTTTATATTGGGTTATTATAAGGACCGACAAGTATCTAATTAAACTTACCTTCTTTTATAGATGTCTTCTGCTGATCAATCCGCTCCCCACTCAAACTCCAGTGTTCCCTCTATCCTCTCACTGTGTTCCAAGGTTCAATTGAACGGGACAAACTACAATGACTGGATTAGGAATATCAAGATGGCTCTAAGGTACGAGAACAAAGAGTATGTCCTCGAAACCGAGCTTGTCGATATTGACCCTGAAACTGCTACTCCCGAGGAGATTGCCTTGTACCAAAAACATTCTGATGATGCGACCAAAGTGGCCTGCATCATGATCGCCACAATGAACCCCGAATTGCAAAGGATATATGAAGACTACTGGCCCTTTGAGATGCACAAGGAGCTTGCGGAAAAGTTCCGTAAGCAAGAGCGCATCGAAAGGTGCGAGGTGGTCAAGGACTTCACGAACAGCAAACCTAAAGATGGAGAGTCCATCTGCGCTCATGTGCAAAGAATGCAAGGTTACGTGGAGCGGCTTAGAAAGCTTGCAATGCCTGTACCGGATGAGTTGGCCGTCGACATAGTGCTGAACTCCTTACCGAGTTCTTATGACCAGTTCAGGCTGGCTTATCATTTGAACAACACTCAGGCTAACCTGACTGAGTTGCATCGCATGCTTCAAGTTGCTGAGGACGGGATGAAGGGTAAAAGTGTAGCCTCGGTTAATCAACCCGTCCTAGCCATTGGAAGTGGCAAAGGAAAGAAGAGGAAGGGCCCTCCTAAGCAAAATTGGAGGGAAAAGGTTCAGGTCGAGTCATCAAGCAATGGCTCGAGAACCAAGTCTTCCCAGATTCCTTGTGTGGCCAACCCCGATGAAGCCAACTGTTTCTACTGCAAAGAGAATGGCCATTGGAAGAGAAGTTGCCCCAAATACTTGCAGGATGTCAAGGATGGGAAAGTAAAGCCATCGACAGCAGGTATATACACTATCTCTAAAAACTCACCATCTTCTGATTCTTGGGTCCTTGATACAGGATGTGGTTTTCACATTTGTTCTGATCTGCAGGGCCTAAAGGAAAGCAGGGAGGTGGAGCACGGTAGACTGAACTTGATCATGGGCAATAGGAGATCGTCCCCTGTTACCAAGATCGGCGTTTATAGTTTAGTGCTTAGTAGTGATGTTAGCTTAGAGTTATTTAATTGTTGCTATTCGCCAGAAATGGCAAGAAACATTATTTCATTTCACGCATTGTTCAGACAAGGATTTCAATTTTCTTTTGATAATAAAATTGGCTCGATTTCTGTTTTCAAAAATGGTATTTTGATTTTTACTGCTTATCCTTGTGATGGTGTGTATGAAACTGTTGAATGTGTTGACAATTTAGGACATAGTGTAAATTATATTGATTCTACTAGTGGTGTAGAAAAGGCATGTCTGTGGCATAGTAGGCTCGGGCACATCAGCAAGAAATGCATCGCCCAACTCCAAAAGGATGGAGTGTTGGAATCATTCGACCTCAGGTCGGATGATGTATGCGAATCTTGTCTGTTGGGCAAGATGACTAAATCACCTTTCAAAGGGTCTTTCGAAAGAGGTGAGGGTCTGCTGGACATCATTCACACGGATGTGTGTGGTCCATTCAGATCAACCACAAAGGATGGCACACGGTTCTACGTGACCTTTACCGACGATTTTAGTAGATACGGTTATATCTACTTGATCAAGCACAAGTCGGACACCTTTGAAAAGTTCAAAGAGTTTAAAAACGAGGTAGAGAATCAATTAGGCAGGAAGATAAAGATGCTCAGGTCCGACAGAGGCGGAGAGTATCTAAGCATCGAGTTCCTAGACTATCTAAAGGAATGCGGAATAGTTTCGCAGTTGACACCTCCCAGGACACCACAGTTGAACGGTGTTGCGGAGAGGCGCAACCGAACCCTGTTGGACATGGTTCGCTCCATGATGAGTCGAGCTTCACTTCCCATTCACTTCTGGGGGTATGCCTTAGAGACTGCCGCCCACATCCTCAATCTTGTCCCAACTAAAAAGGTTGCTAAAACACCTCATGAGATGTGGACGGGGAAAGTTCCCTCGTTAGCACACATCAAGGTCTGGGGTTGTGAGGCTTTCGTTAGACGAGAGACTCAAGACAAACTCGCAGACAGAAGCGAAATGTGTTTCTTCCTTGGTTATCCCAAACAGTCCTTTGGATATCTATTCTACAGACCGAGCGAGGACGTGGTCTTTGTAGCTAGACGAGCAGTCTTTCGAGAGAGAGAGCTTATATTCAAAGAGGACAGTGGGAGTACCATTGATCTGGAAGAAATTCAAGAGTCATCAGATGACGCAACCTTAAGAGAAACTAGCAACCAACATGAGGAAGAAGTTCCTGTTGGTCCGACAGATGTATCCTTACCTCTTAGGCGTTCCGGTAGGGTTAGCATGCCACCCGAGTTTTATGGGTTTCATATAACTTCGGATGGGGACACGTTTGTCAGTGATAGGACACTGATAAATTTGGATGAACCAGCTAACTACCAAGAAGCAGTGGCGGGCCCTGAGTCTGCCAAGTGGAAAGAGGCCATGGATAGCGAGATCAAGTCCATGTATGACAATCAAGTTTGGAACTTGGTTGACAACGTACCGGGTCGAAAGACAGTCGGGTGCAAATGGATCTTCAAGAAGAAGACCGACATGGAGGGAAAAGTACACACTTTCAAGGCAAGACTGGTTGCGAAGGGCTTTACTCAAACCCCAGGGGTTGACTATGACGAGACCTTCTCACCAGTAGCCAAGATAAAGTCTATTAGGATTATGCTGGCCATAGCTGCATTTCATGACTATGAAATTTGGCAGATGGACGTCAAAACCGCTTTCCTTAATGGGAAGTTGACTGAGGATGTTTACATGAATCAGCCAGAGGGTTTTGTCGATGCAAAGTATCCTAATAAGGTGTGTAAGCTTGAGAGATCAATCTACGGATTGAAGCATGCTTCTCGCAGCTGGAATCTTTGTTTCCATGAGAAAGTCAAAGAGTTTGGCTTCTCTAGGAGCGAGGATGAGTCCTGCGTATATGTCAAGGCTAGTGGGAGTATAGTCACCTTTCTGGTGCTGTATGTCGATGACATACTGCTCATGGGAAACGATATTCCAACCTCGCAAGATGTCAAGGCTTGGCTTGGGAAATGTTTCGCCATGAAGGACCTAGGAGAGGCTGCCTATATTCTCGGGATAAGAATATTGAGAGATAGGAAGAAGAGACTAATTGGACTTAGTCAGGGCACATACTTGGAAAAGGTACTGAAAAGGTTTAGTATGGAAAATTCCAAGAAGGGAGAACTACCTATCCAAAGTAATGCAAAATTGAGTAAGACTCAAAGTCCGAGTACAGACGAAGAAATAGCTGAAATGAGTCGGGTACCTTACGCTTCGGCTGTAGGATCGATCATGTATGCTATGACGTGTACTCGCCCTGACGTGGCCTTTGCTTTAAGCATGGTCAGTTGTTTGGGTTTTAAACATGTTCGGTTTAACACGACCTGCAAGTGCACAGGATCGTACAAGTAATAATAGTCGGTGAAGACCAGATATCGTACCCACAGAGAAAGGATTAATTTTAATCGTAATCTTAATATATTGCTTTTGATTTTAATAAATGATTTTGTTTTGTTTTTGGTATTTTGAACTTCAACATAAACTAAAGTAATTTATCAAATGATAATTAAAATTCAACCACGCAATAATTCAACAAACAATCACAAGTTTTAACAAATATCAATATGAATAAGGCTTTGGTTGGAAACTGATTAAATAATAATCTAAACAATTATTTTGGGATTATTTATTGTTATGAAATTTATACGGTAAGTTAAACCAATTAAAAATATTACCATTTCACACATAATAAATACTTAATAAAAACACATCACAACCTATAATTTATCAATAATATTAGGGGCCTTGTCGCAATCAAAAAAACTGACCAATCTATATTTTAATTATTCGGCTCTAGATTATCTAATTTAATTTATCTAAAACTAATTTAATTCTAATAGCCAAATAACTAAATTACAAATTAAGGGCCTTGTCGCTAATTTGAAAACTGACCAATATTATCGGTAAACCAAGTTGTGTCCCCGCGTGCCTAAGAATTACTATGCATAAAAATGATCTTATTAAACACTAGCTAGTACTGGGAAATACTGGGAGCCTTGTCGTGTTTAACAGTTTTGACAAATCGTTGGTTTATTATAAAAAATGAATTTTAGAAAATAAGCACAATGTTTAATGAAATCTCCAAAAGTTGTTTCGGTTAAGACATCCAATTGGTAAATTAATTATCATATCAATATTTAACAATAATAACATTCTAATCCACAGGTTGTCAATTCTGTGGTAGTTGTAAATATTATTACAGTAATTATCAATATGACATTATAAAACACATTAAAACATTCTTACCTTGAAATGCAAAATATTCAGTTTATTAATTTTATAAATATCAACATATTACTGAAAATTAAAATTGATCAGATTTTAAATAACTTTAACATATTAATATTTATAATTCATGAAGCTCATATAATTTACATTTCAGTTTATAAAAATCATATTTACAACAAATAAATCCCAATAAAATTACTAGACTATCATTTAATCGTTCACAACCAAAACCTCATATTAAACTACTCACACATAATTGTTACAACTAACAAAATTATAACAACAATTATTCTACAAATCATAACTAACAATTTAAATAAAATTACAGAAAATAACAAAATTAACAAAAATCATACCTTTGAAGACTTTGATTTTTTTCCAAGCTTCTAATCTCCAATAATCAACTCATCACACAAATTATACAAACCAGTTCACTCCAAACTTAATAAATACATCAAAAACGAAAATTACAACTTAATGACTTAATGGATGACTTAATGACTTCAAACTATCAAAGAACACTCAAGAAACCTCACTGGAATTTTATGAAACTCGAAATTGAAAATAGAGAGAAAAATAGATACGGACTCTAAAACTAAAACTAATATAAGAGAAGCTATGAATCGGATTCCTTCTCCACACTTTTAAACTGAAACTTCATGCATATTTATATCATTACCTTCGGTTATGTTCCACCTTCTTTGAATTTTTTTATAACTTGACCAACTCCACCAAGCGTTTCTTTTGCTTTCTTTACTTCTTGATGGAAATGTGAGTTGGTATGCATTAGCACTCGATCATCACCTTCTCTTCTTTATCTTCTTCTTTCTTTTCTAACTCTTTCTTTTTGCTCTTCTACTTTTGATCGACCGATTATCACATATGCATTATGATTTTTTTCTTTGCTTTTCTTTTGTATTGAAAGAACGCACACAAAGGAACATAAAATCTTCTCTTCTTTTTCTTTGTTCCTTGCATCGGCCGATTACATAAAGGAATATATCAAATGGATTTTGTTTTTCTTTGGTTTTTTCTTCTTTGTATCGTTGAAACCCATTTGCACACAAACATAATCACTAACACACATTATTCCATGTCCCCCATGCCTCTTAGAATCTTTGCTTTTTTTTATTGAAAAGAACACTACCACCTTGTCTCCCATGTCCCTCACGTCCCCCATGCTTCTACCTTTTTATTATTTTAATTTTTTTATTTTTTTATAATAATTTATATATTAAATCCGAATTTATTTTAGTTTTTTTTTATTTTTGGAATTTATAAAAATATATATTTGTATATAATTAATTTATGAGATAAAAATATAAATGGTTGGAAAATAAAAGGTTTAAATAGGTTAAAATAAAATAAATGCTAAAATTTAAAATAAAAGAAAAATATTATAATTAATATAAACTAAGAAATCTAAACTTAAAATAATTTTAATAAAAATATAAAAGCTATGAATATAAAACTAAAACTAATAAAACAAAAAGCCAAAATAAAATAAATTGGTTTTAATAAAAATAAAAAATTAAAAACGTTTTTCTAAAAATATAAAAGATAAGAATTTTAAAATTAAAATTAAAACTAATGTTGAAAATAATAAAGACTAAAATTCTAAAATAAAAAATAATTGGTTTTAAATAAAATAAGAAAATGTAAAAGTAGTTGGCAAAATATAAAAAGAAAATTGTTTAATAAAAATAAACTACGTAAAAGAAAATATATAATTAAAAACAACTAAATAAAAATCTATATTAAAAGGTAAAATTAAATAAACTAAAATAATTAAGTTAAATAAATCTATTAAAGAAAATAACTAGTTTAAGCTAAAAATAATAAAAACTAAATTTATAAAAGTTTAGAAAATAAAAATAAATTAAAAATGGTTTTCTAAAATGGTTTGGTGTTTTAGGGTTAAAAATGGTGGTTTTAGGGTTTTAAAAAAAATTATAATCTAAATAAAAAAAATAAAATATCCCATAAATTAAAATACACATATATATTTTTCTTCCGTTAAGCCCTGCAAACAAAAACACACAAATTTAGTTCATTTTTCGACGTAAAATGATGAAATATGTTAAAAACAGAATTTTTATTTTTTTAGCATGCATTAACGCAAATCATAGTTTTTAAGCTCGAAAATATTGTAAAGTCTTAGGTTTAAGGATAAATTTTATCATTAAAGCTCAAAAAGAGATCGCAAAATGATCTCTAAACATCAGTCGGTACCAGGGTAACCCTGGAAGGGCGCATTGGATAGCTGTAAAAAATATACTCAAGTATCTGCGGAGGACCAAGAACATGATGTTAGTCCTCGGTGGCAGTGATGCCTTGAGAGTTGAAGGATATACAGATGCCAGTTTTCAGACGGATAGAGACAGTGGTCGGTCTCAGTCGGGCTGGATATTCCTTTTGAACGGTGGAGCAGTTACTTGGAAAAGTTACAAGCAAGATACGGTGGCTGATTCTACTTGTGAATCAGAGTATATAGCAGCAAGTGAAGCGTCAAAGGAAGCGGCTTGGCTGAAGAACTTCATCGGTGACCTTGGAGTAGTCCCGAGTATTCAGGAGCCCATGGAACTGTTCTGCGATAACGAAGGTGCGGTCGCCTTGACAAAGGAACCGCGAGACCATGGAAAGTCCAGGCATATCGACAGAAAGTACCACTACATAAGGCATAAGGTAGAAGAAGGTCACCTCGTGGTAAAGAGGGTATCATCGGAAGATAATCCTGTAGATCCCTTGACAAAGGCTCTGAGTAGGATTAAGCATAATCAGCATGCTAGGAGCATTGGATTAAGAGATGATATAAAGTTTATGTAAATTAGATAGGTTTCGAAACTTGTAACAATGTATTGTATTTGACTCTTGTGATTTAATAATAGAGATTTATTAATGAGTAATGGTTTACTACTTTTGTCAATACTTTATCATTGTGTTTTATTTTACATGTTTTACTTCCTGAATAATTGGATTATTAAAATATCCACAGTCGATTACACTTTTGGGAGTAAGTGTGAAGTAAGACTGTCATGAATTGGTAATAGATTGTCTAAGGAGTTAGACATTGCAATTGGATTGCTGCACCATTTGTGAGTACTTGGAAATGGAGATTTGAGTATTGGATAAACTCGCGCTCAATGGATTGCTTCATGGATTACATCACGAGCAATATTGAGACGATAATATCTTTTGATCTTTAAGCCAAGACATATGAGTTATGATTTATTAGACGGTTGTTCATTGATAATACGAAAACGCATCGGTAACTCGGTGTTATAAAACGTATTGTTGTGAGTGATTTGTCTGGTAAAAGACATAAGTATATGAGTCGAAGCTTATTCGTCCCTTGACCCTAACGGAGAACAGATATCTGTAGGCCTCTCGATGAATTTGAAGTTGACTAAAATGGTTGGCCAACCGGGACTAAATTGGTAGTCTAAGAGTCATATGCAAATCAAATATCGAGGAACAGTGAGTCAAACCAGGATTGATTTTATCCATGTCTTGAGTTTGAAAATATCTTGTTGGACGGAGGATCATCTGATCACTTATCTATGGACAGAACTGATTAGATCAGAGTTTGGCAATGGTTTCTAGGAAGCTAAAAATGCTGGTTAATTAGAGGTTAAATTGGTAATTATAGTCATAGACTTATCCAAGTGGGAGACTGTTGGATTAGGTGTCTAAGCCATGACTAATAATTAGTATTTACCTAATTAATAGTAGCATAGTCCATTTGGGTTGCCCTCATGGCCAGTGTTTTGTTGGAAAGTTAAGTAGAGAGAAATGGTTGATTTATTATGTGACTAATAAATCAAGATATTGTTTGTTAATATATTATGAAGATAATATATTAATTAGAAATAATATTATTTGATTAATAATTAATCAGAAATTAATTGGATTAATTTCTGTGGCATTAATTAGATTAATCAGGAGGTCAGGGATTAAAGTCGTACAAATTCAATAGTTGAATTGCGGCGCGCGGCGCGCAAATGACTTGGCCGCGGCGCGCGTACAGATAATCCGGAAAATGGGCTGCGGCTAGGGTTTCTAGCTTGGCCACTTAGTTCCCTATAAATAGGGACCCCTAGACCTCATTATCAGTTGCTCATTCTATTATTTTCTCTCTGGAATTTCGATCCATAATCCTCTCGGCTTGGGTGTGATCTCATTTGAGGCAGGATATTTTTGCTGCTCAGCTTCCAGAAAATTCTAAAAGGTTGGTTTTTCTAATTTTATTCTTTTAGTTAATTTTCTTATGGCCTCTAGGTTTTGTTATATGTTCAATTAGAAGAAAACATAAATCCTTATAGGTTGCATGTGAACTTAGGTTATTTAGTTCATGGTTTACAGAAAACCTTTCAAAATGAACTACCGAATCCTGGAACAATCTGAGAACAAACAACAACACTCTCCATATTTAGCAAGTTATCAAAACCCGGAGAGACTTTTACAGCTGAAAACTGGTTCTAAATCCACTGTCGTCCTGGACCTATGATTGAAACACGACCTATGCTCCCACTGTTGCAAAACCCTGCAACTGAAACAATACTCTGTGCTCTCATTGCCATAATATCCTTCGATTGATTTTTCTGAACCTTTCCATGCTCGTTCAACCTGAATCTTTCTTGTAGCTCTAGGTTTCCTACTTGCAAAAGGTCACCCTCTTCTGCCCATGAAATTCTGTGAACCGGACTTTGTTTCTCTTCTGAACTGGGACGGTCACTCCCTCAGAAGGTAATCCGACCATATACAGCGAACATTCATCGTTCACAAGTCTTACCTTTCCAAAGTCTCCAACTTTCAGATTCTGCAGTGCTTCACTGCTGTGCGTAGCGTGAAATGAAGCACCAGAATTCTTGACCCAAGAGTCTTCACTGCCTTCCACTGAGTCCCAATGCATCAAACCCAGACACATTCTCAGAAGCAGAATTTCCTCTATTTGGACATCGACTCTAAAGAATGTCTACACCTCAACGTCATGAATAACACCGAACTTTCTGATCCCGTGATTACACCTAAGTCTGCTGACTTTCTAATCACTGCTGGATCTACCGAAAACGGATTTTCCCTTAATTACTTGATCTGTTCATCCCATGATCTGTTCTTAAACCCCTGAAACTCTGATCATCGCTGGATTTGTCTGAACGTCTGATCTTCTGTAATTCTCTAATTTTCTCCCTTTACCAATACCACATCTTGAACTTTCTGACACATAAAGCCTCAATCTGCGTCTTCCACCAACTTTTCAATCTTCACTAAACGAAGCCTTCTCTGAACTTAACGACTGTTCTTCTAAACTCTGTTAAATAATCAACCTATTTAAACTACAACGGAATACCGAACTGAGAATCAGAAACTGAAAATTTAAACTGAATCGATAAAACCCGACAAACGTTGTTGGCAATGGTTTTCGATTTCTTTAAAATTCTTCTGAGTTCAACTGTTCTTCACCGATTAAATAGAATTTTGATTAAACTGTTCTTGGCTCGTTATTTGCAAAATATAACCCCACCCAAATTATTTTCGGGCTAAACTGCCCAAAACAAATGTTGGAGTGACTGTTTTGCGACTTTGACAAAGTTGAGGGACCAAACTGCAATTTTTCTGAAGTTCAGGGACTAAACTGCAATTTTTCTGAAGTTCAGGGACCAAACTGCAATTTTTTGGAACTTCAGGGACTAAACTGCACTCTTTTGAAAGTTCAAGGGGCCTGTTTTTCAAATTCTGGAACTTCAGGGACCTGTTTTGCAAATTCTGGAAATATGCTACAGTACTGCTACAGGAACCGCTACAGTGAACTGCTACAGTGTCGTCTTATCCGGCGGACTCCGGCGCTACAGTGTCGTCTTCTCCGGTGAACTGATTTTTCCGGCCAACTTTCCGGCGAGTTTTGACCAACGTTGACCGGTGATTTGGAGGTCTTCCGACGCTCAAAAAATTCGAAAAAATATATTTTCGGAATCTGCGGAACGAGACCTTTCCAACGGCGTAAACCAAAATTGTTTTTGTTGAAAAAAATTTTCAACCAAAAACTGAAAATCACCCTCTGGAGCTATACCAAGTCTCTGATACCACTTGTTAGGATCGAGACACTTAGCATACGGACACGAAACTCACACACTCAGCTCACAAATTAAGAACACAAGAATTTAACGTGGTTCGGTCCAAAAATGACCTACGTCCACGGCGGGTAACTAAGAATTTATATTCAACTACATTGTTGTGGTGTGGTACAATGGGTGAGTTATGCAGCCTTGTATTTATAGGCATGAGAATGTGAATGAATTTCAATATGAACAAGGAAGATATTGCCTTCAACAAAAGATGCTACCAAATCTTCCTACCTTTGAAAATCTTCATTCAAACTTTCACCTAACAATCTTTGACAAACCACAAGAGTGGCTTTACACTCAACAAAAACAACAATATTTAGGGACCAATTTTTTTCTTTTTGTACAAACCGATAATCAACAGACCGATCCTGAATCTATAGATGCCCTCCCTTTCACCTAAGCACATAGATATCCTCTTGCTTAGTTATTGTTATAAAATAAGATTTTTAACAATTTTATAATAAAGAAAACAAAGAATGAAACATGCATGGGGAGGAGGAGAAGCATATATACTTTGCATAATTTGAATTATGTTGCCAAAAGTAAATCTTCAAGTAAAGGATCTTTATTGGTTAGTCATTCGTCCATTATAACCAAGGTTCAAAATATTTGCCTCTTACCCTCCCATCCCATCGTCGATAGTCCAAGAGTTACTTGTCTACAAATTCTCTCTAGAAATTAACATCTTTAACTATGACAAACTCCATAATGAGCTTGAAACTTTTAGTCAACAAAAGAGATCACAAAGTCGTGTTTGCTGAAGCAAACAAAGACTTTGTCGACTTCCTTTTTTACATGCTCACTTTGCCCATCGGTGCTATCATGAAGCTTCTCTCAGAGGAAATCATAATCGGCAGTTTAGGAGACCTTTATCGGAGCATCGAGAACCTAAACGACATGTACATCCTACAAAACAAGAGCAAAGACGCCGTCTTAAACCCAACACCATCGACTCATGTTCCTCATCAAGATCTCCTCTTATTTCCCATAGATCTTCCGACCACCATAGAAAGAAAATTTTATAGGTGTTCCGCCAATAACCATCGTTGCAGATATGTCGCCGATGAGCCAAAAGCCGTGTGCCGAAACTGTGGGTATCTCATGTCAGAGGAGGTGGCTTATGTTGCTCTAGGTGCAGCTAAAGTGGCCACGACGGCGGCAACAGGTGATGTTGGTTTTGTGAAAGGGGTGGTGACTTATATGGTTATGGATGATCTGGCTGTGAAACCTATGTCCACCATCTCTACCATAACTTTGCTCAACAGATTGAGTATCAAAGACGTTTGTGTTCTTGAAGAAAAGGAAGTCGTTTTCGGTATAACGGAGGTATGAAAACGACGACGTTTTCTCAATTTATAGGTTTCGGCCTTTTATTTTCTTGTCAGGAAAAGAATGAGGAAACAACTTCGTATTAAGGTCCAGAAGTCGGATAAAAGCATTTACATCATTTTATATTATTTAACAAAATTCTTCAAAATAACTGAAACACCTTTTAGTTTTAATAGACACCTGTCGTCCTCCATTTCCCCTCAAAATAATTCAAAGTTCCCGAAAGTTTGAAATTTTAGGGTTTGATGGGGTTTTTTTTAATTCAAATCCTTGTGATTCTTGAATTAAGTTTGCTGAGTTTTGATTGTATGGATATAAGTAATAAAAAAAATTAGTTCTATTTGACGCATGCACCCAATGAATTTTTTTTAATTCGCCACCGGTTGCAGGGTTTGAAGCTACTCAAGGCCTCACTGGAGTGCAAGAATGTACTGACTCGTGTATTCCTTGACCCTGAAGACCATGTCAATATTGTTTAAGCGAAGATGTATAAAACCTTGACAAGTAATGTGAATAATTTAATATCGTTTCATAGACCTTCACATTGTATCATAACAATGTATCATAACTTTAATCATTTAATAAATATATAAAGTTTGTGCATCAGTTCATTCTAGGGAAAATAACATTGATGCATGCACTTTATCCATGCACGCAGGGAAACATTTATATGATGATAAATCACAGACCTGTGTATCATGTCTTAATCTATTATACGCCATCACAAAGATGATTCTTGAGCGACAAGCATAAAATAACTTTGGGATCCTTTTATATAGGGGACACCTACTCTCACATTTTCTAAATAGGGACCGATGTGGGATCCCTTTGTAGTCTCTCTTTTGTTGAATTGAGTTTGAGGTAGAGACAGAGTAAGATTATTTTTTCACTCAACCAACAACATTCATGGGTCCAATCATATCGATGGGAACAAAGAACAAAAAAGAAGGTTGGAGATGAATAAAACAAGGGAGAGTGTGTATTAATCTTACTCTACCTCAAACTCAATTCAACAAAAGAGAGACTACAAAAATTGCCAAATGTAGAATAAACATCAAATTAAGGCTTTTTTTGTTGAGCATTATTCGGTTTAAAGCGAAAAACCCGCCCGAACAGTAGCTCAATCGGGTTTTCGGGTTCGGCTTATTCGGTTCGGTTTTTGGGTTGGTATAGCCCTTAACCGGTTTGGCGGTTTGGGTCTGGGTTTGGTTAAAAAGTTTCGGTTTGAAACCGAAAGCCGAATAAGATTTAATATTAAATATATACTTCTATTATATATTAGAAGAAAGGTATAATGTGTAATATTTATATTGATTAGAACATGAGGTATGGAATGAAAGCTAGAACTGTTTGAACGGGAAGTAGATACTCAATGTCCGAACAAGATGAATAATAAGAATAGTTGCATTCAAAATAAATAATTTATGACTTTTTTATTAATAATTAATTAAATTAGTTTAAAACCGGACAACCTCTCCATCCTGTATTCCTGTTTATTTCTGAATGAATTATTAATATATTTTTCCATATTAAACAATTAAATTGGTAAAGAAATGGATGATGGCTCCTGTTGTAATTAAATTGGTAAAGTAAATAATGGGTTTTGGTACATAATACGAGTCTTTAATCACTTTGTCGGACGACAAATAACCGGTTAATCGCAAAAATACCAGAAATGGGAGGAGCTATAATATTTTGAGCTTCCAATTACAGGAAACAGAAAAAAAATTGCCATTTAATGATTTGGATAGCATAATATAATTTTTATTAGTTTCAAAAATAGTTATGGTTCATTGTAAAATAACAATTTTTTATTTGAAAATTTTTATACGGTTTAACCAATCCGGACCCGTTAAAACCGAAACTCGATTAACCTGTTAACCAAAAACCGACTTTTATACGGTTCCGTTTACAAACGGTTTGGTGACCAACCCAAAATCGAATTACCCGAACCGTTTAACCCACCAGACCGAAAAATCGTCCGACACTCACCCCTATACCTATTTGACCCCATGTTATGTAAAGAGTAGAAATTCTTCTTAAATTTTAGTTTTCGTTCACATCCATCATTCTTTTAAATCTGATTTGAGAAAATTTTATAAATATCCATCATTCTTAAAAGTTTAGTTTTCGTTCATACCCCTGAATGTCGAGCAGTTGCACCTTCTTCTCCTGCCTTTATCTCTTCCTTCTTCTTTTTGGTTATATGGCTAACGTATTTCCGAGCTGCAAGTTGTAGGTTAATTATCAACATATGACCAACGAAAAATAATTATTAAAAAAGCATCCACCTGTGCATGACGAAGCCTAATACATGACCTAGCTTCATCAACTAGATCAATTGCTTTATCGAGAAGAAAGCAGACACTGGCATATAATATAAACAATGAATGATTGAGTAACTATGCTTGGCAATATTGATTACAAGTATTCACTAAATCCATGTACCTTATGTACCGGCATGATAATTATGTTGGCTTGGGTACCATTATTAGTTGTAATCGTCTATCCAATGATATGTCATTCTTGTTATATTTCATGTATATATTCATCAAGTGTTGATGCACTAACACACTGTATCAATAGGTAAATAGCCATCTAAACAGTAAATTCCAGTCGTTCAATCATGTCCAACTTAATTATTATACGCAAATAAAAAACAACCTCTAGTTTCATGTCATATAAAGTGTTGCCACATGTATCACCTACCTACAATTCACCTCTAGCAAGAGTCGGGTTGAAAATGCTAGCTGCATCGAGACTAATAAATAGAATAATCTCACCATTTTGTTTAATTTCCCCTATCTACTTCTTTAGTCTCTCTTTAAACTCTCCATGATACTATGTACAGGCGATATCTAGAGTCATCACCTGAAAAAATACCATAAATGTTACATTGCAAATCCGATCGCATATTAATAAACGATACTATTTTCCCATGAATTCACCATATGTTGCATTAGATCACAATAAATACACATAATAAATAGGCCAAAAGGGCAATGGGATGGACCCAATATGGCCCATTATAACCTATAGAAACATATAATACACTATAAATACTAACAACCCCAACAATTTTGTCGGGAGGTGTAGAGAATACATTTAAATTGGACTAAAACTCGTGAAATAGTGATACATGAATCCTTTTGGTGAAAATATCAGTATATTTTGATGTCAATGGAACATGAAAAATTGAACTCGTCCCAAAGCAACCTGGTGTTGAACAAAGTGAATATGTATCTTAGTGTGCTTGGTGTTTTGATGTTGCACCAACTTGGAAGACATGTAAATGACACTTACATTATCACAGTAAACAATGGTAGCTTTGGGAGGAGACAAATGCA